>JAKVIS010001262.1:0-37353 GCA_033119425.1 Bufotes viridis
AAAGACTCCACTGCCAATATCTATACAGACTCTAGATATGCCTTTGGAGTAGTCCATGACTTTGGGACAATATGGAAAGCTAGGGATTACATTACAGCCGCAGGAACCCCAATTAAACATGCTTCAGCAGTAGAGGCTTTAATGGCTGCAGTACTCCTGCCTACTGAAGTGGCAGTAATCAAAGTAAAGGCGCATACCCGTGCTGACACCAGAGGCCAAAGGAAATGCTTTTGACTGAGCTGCCAAAAAGGCAGCAATGGAAGAAGGAAGAGCACAGCCAGATAAAATCATGCTGGCACAAGAGGCTCATAAACAACAAGAACTATCATGGGATCTGCTGAAACAGATGCAGAAGCAAGCCACTCTCTCCAGAAAGAAACCTGGCTGAAGGAGTCAGCCCTTGAAGAAGAATCGGACTCTGGACACAAGGGAAGAAGGTGTGCTTGCCCAGAGCACTCTATCCCTTAATTGCCTCTGTGGCCCATGGACCCACTCACCAATCTAAGACAATAATGAAAGAGCTCATTGATAAAATATGGGTAGCACCAGGAATCACCCCTGTTCTAGTAAAAATATGTCCAGTCATGTCTAATCTAGTGTTGAGCGCAATATTCGAATAGCGAATGTTAATCGCGAATATCGCAACTTCGATGTGAGTTTGAGAAGAAGGAGCGCCCGGCGGCCCAGCGCAGGTAAGTACAATGCTAACTAACTAACCATGGCAGCCAGGACTGCAGTAGCGTCCTGGTTGCCATGGTAACCGATCGGAGCCCCAGCATTACACTGCTGGGACTCTGATCGGAGCTGCCGCTGCCACCAATGATGGGAGGGGGGGAGAGGGAGGGCGCACTGCCAGCAATGATTTTTTACTGGGGAGGGAGGGGGGATTGAGTGCGCACTGACCAGCGATAATTAATAATGGGGAGGGATTGTCGCGCACACTGGCCACCAATGATGTTTAATAGGGGTGGGGATCGGCACTGGCCACCAATTATTGTTTGTAATACTGGTGAGGGGGAATTAGGCGCACTGCCCATTAATGATTTTAATAGTGGGGAGGCGCACTGTTGCCCGGCGGCATCCGACCTCTGACAGGGTGCTAGATCCGCACTACTAACCCCTCAGGTGCGGCATCTGAGGGGTTAATAGTGCAGATCACAGTGCCCTGTCAGAGGACAGGTGCCTCCAGGCAGCAGGGAGCCGGTATGTATGCGCGTGTTGGTATATTCTAACTTCAGCGTCCTCATCACCATGGGAACGCTCTGTGTTAGAATATACCATCGGATTTGAGTTTTCACGATCTAACTCAGATCCGATGGTATATTCTAACCACCAGGCGCTCCCATGGTGACGGGGACGCTTGTGGGGAGGAGTATGCCAAAGGGTTAACGAATATGGAATATAGCTATGCACTAGCAGTGCTAAGTTGAAATCGCAATGCGAATACTTTAAGTTAAATTAATCGCATTGTGATTTCAACTTAGCACTGCTGCTATATTCCATATTCGTTAACTTCGCTCTCATTCTAGCAAGCTGACCCATTATAAACCCAGCTCTAAGTTGAAATCGCAATGCGATTAATATAACTTGAATTAATCGCATTGCGATTTCAACGTAATTCCTCAAATCCGACAGTACATTTTAGTATATGGAGACGTTCCCATGGTGATGGGGACGCTCCATGAGCACGGAAGTTATGGTTGGCTTGGTAGAATTAGCTGAATAGCGAATATGACGAATGTATTCGTCATATTCCTCAAAACGAAGATAACGAAGTATTCTACATCTTCGCTTTAGCAACCTATTCGTCAACTTCGCTATTCGCTAATTCTAGCAATCAAATAGGAAGGTTGACTTACCAGACAGCTGTGTTAAATTCGCTATGCGATTTTTTTTTAATACAATAATTATATTACTTAATAAAATTATTATATTATATTATATTATTATTATTCTATTTATTAAAAAAAAAAAATCGCATAGCGAATTTAACACAGCTGTCTCTATAGTCAACCTTCCTATTTGCTAGAATTAGCGAAGTTGACGAATAGGTTGCTAAAACGAAGATGTAGAATACTTCGTTATCTTCGTTTTGAGGAATATGACGAATACATTCGTCATATTCGTCATCCTCGCTAATTCTAGATATGAAACCAATAGGAAAGTAGCCTTAAGTTAAAATCGCAATATGCGATTATTTAAATCGCATGTTAATCGCGATAACTAGAAAAATGACGAATATTCGATTTCGACGAATATGAAACGAATATTCATACGAATATTCGCGAATTTCGTCGAAATCGAATATGGCACCTGCCGCTCATCACTAGTCTAATCTGTGCCCAATGCAATCCCGGTAAAACTGAGCCCACGCCCAAAAGATGCCTCCCAAAAGCCTTATACCCCTTCCAGAGGATCCAGATTGATCACATCCAGATGCCAATGTGCCAAGGGTTTCAATACGTGTTAGTAGTGGTAGACATGTTCTCTGGGTGGCCAGAAGCCTACTCTGTCAGGAATCAGACAGCAACAACTACTGCTAAGAAATTAATACAGGAAACTGTCTGTAGGTACGGGGTACCTGAGGTCATTGAGAGTGATCAGGGCCCAGCATTCACTGCTAACCTAACCCAAGAATTCTGGAAGATGATAGGGTCACACCTGGCTTTTCACACCCCTACAGACCCCAAAGTAGCGGCAAGGTTGAGAGACTGAACAGGGTATTAAAGTCAAAAATGTTGAAAATGACTAGGGAGACAGGGCTAAACTGGGTCCAGTGTTTACCAATAGCACTCTTTGCAATCAGGCACACTCCAAAACCTCCCCACAAGCTGACTCCACATGAGATATTGTTTGGGTCAGGACCCCGGATGGGGCTGTACTTCCCACAACAACTGCAAATGCATTATGAATCCATTGCAAAATATGTGATAGCTTTGAGCAAACAGTTATCTAACATCCATGCACAAGTCTTTTCTTCCATTCCAGATCCTGACTCCCTAGAGGGAAGCCACACTCTGAAACCAGGAGAGTGGGTGGTGGTCAAGAAACACGTCAGAAGTACCCTGGAACCACGTTTCAAAGGGCCTTACCAAGTACTACTGACCACACCAACTTCCGTAAAGCTCGAAGGGAGACCCACCTGGATTCACGCCTCTCATTGCAAAAGGATAAGATGCCCGACAGATCCAGAGCTAATAAAATGATTTTCCTTTGTCTACTGGCACCATTAACACTTGCCAATACATACATACTTCCCCAGGGAAGGATGACGGGTGGGACAACAAGTTTGTCAAACATCACCAGGTGTTGTATGAGAGCCTGAAGGAAGATGATTCCGACTCCATCTCTTCACTAAGAAATTGTTGGATATGTACACATGGCCCAATAAATGCCAGAGCTATGCCTTACTTAGCTGTACCCCTAACCCTCCTAGAATTGAAAGAACTGGCAGGATCAGCTATCTTCCTTTCAGGTATAGAAGAGGTCAGTTCTAAAGATGGCAACAGGAAAGCTTCCCCAACCATAGTAGCATGGGATGGGTCCCCATGGCTAATGATAAACCGATCAGGACCCTCTGTTGAAAATAGCAATATGCCCTGGAATGATTACATGTGGAGCAATGTATCCTGTTTTCCCAACTGGAAAAACTGTCACTGTTTGCAGGTGCAGACCCAAGGTATGACTTTTAGTCCCCATAACAAATCAGGCTGTAATGATTCCAACCCCAACAGCCCAGTGCAGTGCATCGGTATAGATGCCGCAGCAGGTGGTAATCTAGCCTGCGGCCGCCGCACTATAAGTGACCTGGTAACTGGGATAACTAGTAAGACAACTGAAGGTCAGAAAAAGCGTATGGGACTAGCAGAAGGTGCCATGGTAGCCAAATTGATCACTAGCTTGTCCAATAGTACAGTGGTCTCTATCCCAGAAAACGTATACATGGTATGTGGACATAAAGTGTATAAATGGCTCCCGCAAACTTCAAGGGTTTATGTACAATTGCTAGGCTCACGCCAGCCACCTTTATACTGCCTCATGGGAAACTAGATATCAATGCTATCCCTAAACACACCTTATACAAAAGAGCTGCAGATAACACTCCAAGACCAAATGGGAAACCCCATCTTGTGGAAATGAGTATTCCCAACAAAATCTTTAGCACCCTGTTTATCTATCCCATGATTATGCAAATGTATGACAAACTGGTAATGGCCACTGACTACCTAGATGATCAGATTTGGGAAGTAATGAAACTCTTGAACACATCTAATATTGTCCAGAACCAACTCATTATAGTCTCCAATCAACACACTTTGGTATTAGACTACTTGACTGCAAAGGAAGGAGGTATGTGTCAGATAATAGGTACCGCATGCTGCCACTATATTGATCCACAAGGTAATCTACAAGTGAAAGTGGGTTTGGAAAAGATAAGTGAGATACGTGATCAATGGTTAGAGGCACACAAAGCAGATAAATCAACATGGTGGTCTGATGCTTTCTCATTCCTTAACCCCAGTAACTGGTTCAAAGGAATTTCAGGATGGCTAATGGGAATACTTCAGGGATATTGCAGATAGCCCTAATATTATTGATAAGTTACGTACTAATCAAACTTGTTATTTCTTGCATTAACCGCATCACCAAGAGAAAGAAGAATGCTGAAGAACCAATAATGATCCTCTATGAGCACATGGCTAGTACAACAGATGTGGATGTGATCCCTTCAGTCCCAACACCACCTCCGCCTCCGCCACTTCCCGCTGATGAATTTCCTCCTCCTCCAAGGACAGAAGACCCAAGAAGTGAAAACTAGGGACAGATGAATCCCAGGGTATTACCAGAAGTCCGCTTAATCGGGAGCCTATCCACAAGGGATAGGTTGTCGCCACTGTCGGTGAAGAGGATGCGAAAGGTATTCACTGCGGATTCGTTAGGTTTAGGGAAAGTCTACAATCAAGTCTACAAGGGGGAACTGTTGTGGAATCATATATATGAGTGTATACTTGCTTGTATTAATTACTAATGACTAACAGTTAGTTTGACAAAATGGCCCCTGAAGTAAAAGCTAACACCTTACTAATCATAATGATTCAGCTATTCAAATGTGGTCTGAGACCGTTAGAACACTAACATGTGACAAATGAGATAACATAGACCTAGTTCCTCTTTTACCTCTTATTAACCCATGTATCACACGTAATAAACAGAACATCTTGCATTGACTTCCCTGTGATAGTCTGTGTGATTTCTCTCTCGGCGTACGCCTAAAATCTGATACCCATTCGGAGCAGTACATCAACTCAGCCTGACCATTGCATCAGAACCAGAACATTGCCAATCACTGAGGTGGTGGTTAGGTCAAGTCAGGAGGATGAGCAGAGTGAGGAAGTGGAAGAGGAGGTGGTGGACTGATGAGGTCACTGAGCCAACATGGTTAGGTTAAAAGCTGTGCGAGGACAGCAGTACAGAGGGGTAGGCATCCGTAGCACCACAACAGTCTGGAAAAGGCAGTGGGGTGGCAAAAGGGAGAAGTTGGCTCATACCAAACAGGCCCTCAACTGTTACACAGAGCACCCCATGCGTAAATCTACCCTGCCAAGGGGAGGTGCTCCGCAGCATGGCGCTTTTTGAGGAAATGGCAGACGACAAAAGAGTGGTAGTTTGCAACTTGTGCCGTACCAAAATGAACCGGGGCGTGAACACTAGCAACCTCACCACTACCTTCATGATCCGCCACATGGCATCCAAGAACCATATTAAGTGGGCCGAACGCCTGGGTCCACACTCTGTGTCTGAGGGTCCCACCACTGCCTCCACTTCCCCTGTGTTACGCACTTCTGGCCAATCGCCGTTGAAGGCGCAGGCCCGGATGCCTCTCGCCCTGCACTTGGACCTTCGCATGAACCCTCAGCAACAACATCCACTTCCCTGTCCCAGCGCAGCATTCAAATGTCGATAACACATGCATTTGAATGCAAGTCCCTCGATCCCTCGATACGCAGTCCCCAATCGCCACTATTTTTCACGGTGTGCCTTGCCTGCCTTACTCCAGCATGTGTCCCAGAACATCACCCGAGCCCTGACCAACGCACTTACTGGGAAGGTCCACCTCACTGCATGGACAAGTGCTGGTGGACAGGGACGCTATACTTCCCTGAACGCACACTGGGTGAATGTTGTGGAGGCCGGGAGCGAGTCAGACCCTGGGATGGCACAGGTCCTACTCCCGCACAGAATTGCTGCCGTACGTCCATCAGGGTCTCCGCCTGCAGCTATGTTACTGGCTCCAACCCCCACTTCTCCTTCTCCGCCGCCTCCTCCTCTGCTTCTACCTCAAACAGCAGTCAGCCATCAGTCACTAGCTGGAAGCAGTGTAGCACTTCTGTGGGTAAGCGTCAAAGGCAGTGCTGAAGCTGCTCTGCTTAGGGGACAAACAGCAGGGTATAAGGGACCAGACCGTGCTGTGGCTTTCGCCACTCAACCTAGAAACAGTCATGGTTGTGTCCCACAATGACTGTAACTTGGTGGCGGCTCCCCCAGTTCGTCTTCTCAGTGCGAATTGGGCCATGAAAAGGAGGAGGAGGAGCTGGAGACGCTTGCCTCTGCTACAGAGGCTAGTACCCATGGAACATTAATTCCATCTGTTCAGCATGGATGGGCGGAAGAGGAAGAGGAGAATGATGGTATGGAGAGTCATCCTGAAGTTGACATTGATGTCTTGCCCGTTGATACTCTGGCACACATGGCTGACTTCATGTTAGGCTGCCTTTCCGGCGACCCTCATGTTATACGCATTTTAGGTAACACAGATTACTGGGTGTTCACCCTTCTCGACCCCGACTACAAAGAGAACTTCTCATCTCTGATTTCTGTGGTGGAGAGGACGAGTAAAACAGTGCAATACCAGAAGGTACTTGTTGACAAATTGCTCCAAACTTTTCCATCTGACAATGCAGCCGACAGAGTTCGTACTTCCTTAAGCAACCAAGGAAGGGAGACAAGGGGAACACACAGTAGTTCTAACAGAGTCAGGGCAACATTTTCAAAGGCATGGGACACTTTCATGACACCCCGCCAGCAACCTCACCCTGAATAGTGGCCTAGTGCTACAAGGAGGGAAAAGTTTTGGAAGATGGTGAATGTTGAGGAAGGGTTGAACTATATGTGTATATATATATATATATATATATATATATATATATACACACATGTTAACACATGCATGCATATGTAATATATATGCATATATAAATAGGCACATTATATGATGATGTACTCGAATGTGCCCAGCATTAGTATTCCCCAGGGGCATATGTTGGCCCCCTTTTTTTATGTATGTCCCCTTTATATATTATATGCCCCTTTCATATATATTTAATCATATATATTCCCCCCTGTTCCATAGGATGTCCCTTGGGTGACCTGAAACCAGGTGCATCAGTGTGAATGTGCCCCAAGCATTCACACTTATGCAATCTGGTTCAAGGCACCAGAGTGACCGGACAAGGTCGGGTCATTCTGGTGAACACAAAGGTTTCAGATTCTAAAGAATCTAAAATCCTTTTGTGATAATTATCTTCAGCGCTGCTGGAGATAATTATGCATAATAGAGAGAGGGGAGAAACCTCCCCTCCCTCTATTATGCGCATTCCGGCAGCTGTCTGGAATGCAAAGAGCTACAGGCGAGAGATCAAAGGATCTCCTGCCTATCAGCAAGCACGATCGGCCCTGCGGCGCGCGTGCAGGGACACGCGGGCTGGCGCGGTGACGTCATCTCACCGCGCCGGCCCATGTGTCGCTCACAGTGGTGCGCGCTTGCGCGCCGCTGTGTGGGAGGTGCGCAGTGCGGGCGGCCGGATATAAATGTCCGGAAGGCCTTGCACTGAGAAGGAGACGAGCCAGCCGCCCGCAGAAGAAGGACCCTCTTCCCCTGGCAACGAGCATCTTTGTTAACTCCTGGATGGGCTTACCCCCTTTCCCTATACCAACGAATTCACCCTCCTTAACCCCTGAAGCTATACCCCTCACCAATAACATCACTACCTACCCATATTAACCCCTACCTGCCCATATTACTTCTCCTACCACCACCCACTATCCCACCAACGCTGAACCCCTTATTGCCCCTGCATTCAGTTTAACCCCTTCACCCCCTACCGCTGAAACACCTTAACCCCTAACTACCCAACCTCAGCTAATCAGCTGTATTGCTGGCTTGACATTAACCCCTTACTACCCCTGCTCTGCTGATTGCATTTCAACTGCTGCTGCTCAACGCAGTACCCCTGCAACACAGTTCCTTAACCCCTCACTGCCCAGTGACTGCTGGTACTGCTGCTGCAATCTTTTGTATTTCCTTAGTGATAGTATAGTATCAGACGGGGTTGGGCGACTATTTTCTGTGTGTGTGTAACTTGTATTAGCTAGTGTTGTGGGTGTTAAGTGGGATTGTGTGTAGTGTAGTTAGTACTGTCCTTTTAGTGCTGTGTATGTACTGTATTGTATGCGTCATTATTACTGTACTGTAGGTATTAATAAATATTGTGTGTTATTTGTACCTACTGTGTAGTGTGTTTTACTAGCGGTAGCTAGTTCAGTAAGACGCTCGCAGATAGCCAGTGACCAGTGTTAGGCGATAGTGAGAGTACTTTTAAAGTATAAATAGGTGGAGTTATCAGTACATGGTTCCGCCCATTTATGAATATTATTGATATTTGAATAAATACTGATAATATTCCCCCTTTACATTGGCGAGCCAGGCCCACTGCTAGGAATTTGTGTCCATGTTTAGCTTTGGTGAAGAAATCCGCTCATTCTGTGAATTAGTCAGGCAAGGGAGACGCGGTCAGTGGTTTCTGAGCTTCCAGGGCCTGATAATTCAAACAAATCTAAATTTTTCAATCAGAGCCGGAAACGGGCCAAAATCTACAGCAGAGAATTTGAATCTTTCTGATTTCTGTATTAAGTATTTTGTGCTTCCCTTACTCGCTCACTGAACACTGGAGAGAAGTCATCATATATCTCTGAAGAGATAAACATCATCGTGGGAGCTGAACAGAAGTCGTCTGGCTGGTTGGGAGAAGGCGTTCCGCATATTAAAGGACCTCCTCTAGTGTAGATCCGTTTACTTCATTTGATATCTTCGAGGGTCACTGTAAAAAGTATTCAGTGGCTCCTGAATACCGCATGGAGTTATTCAAGTCATGGTTACCTACACACCTAAACCAAAGGTAAGAGGTAACAGGGAGGATGCAACCCATGAATGGACAGTTTTATGATAAGGAGGAACGTCTCTCTATACTCATGAGACTAGCAACGGGCCATTGGGACGTCAATCCAGATATCCTGTCCAAGTTCAGACCCACTATACATGACAAACCTCTGTCTTTTTGTAGTCAGTTTGAAGCAATGTACAGGAGGGTTACGGTATCGAATTCCACAAGGTATGATACGTATGTTTGTGGAAAAATTCCCATTCCTTGACACTACAATCCGGGTAACTGCAGCTAGAGACTAGGGTTGAGCGAATAGTTCGAGCATAGTTCGGGTTTGTACCGAATTTTGGGGTGTTCAGGACTCGGACCCGGACCCGAACATTTTCAAAAAGTTCAGGTCCGTTGTTCAGCGATTTCTTCCTGCTTTCTGAAGGGCTGCACAGCAGCCAATCAGCTAGCGCTTACTTCTTGCCCTAAGAAGCCATCACAGCCATGCCTAATAATGGAATGGCTGTGATTGGCCAAGTGCAGCATGTGACCCAGCCTCTATTTAAGCTGGAGTCACGTAGCGCCGCACGTCACACTGCTCTGATTAGTGTAGGGAGAGTAATTGAAAACTGGCCAGCACTCACTTCAGGTGCGCTGCACGGGATAGTAGCAACCTCCAAGCGATAATGGTACAACAGATCCCAGCAGACGTTGCTCTTAAGGTGAATTTATTTCATTGCAATAAAGATGTGTCCTCAATCCAGGACGCGTTTCGGCATGCTAGCGTTTGTCAACAGGTAATCCACAAAGGAATGACAAACATTATATACCCCACAAGTACCGCCCGCTAGGGACGTCACCACCCAAAAGGGGTGGAGATAGTAGATCTATTAGCAAGATATATGTTAGCAACATATATGTGACATCAATAGACAGTGGGAAAGATAGTCAAGATCCTGTCTACCTTACAATAGAAGCTCTGTCTATCTTAAAGGAGTCTTCATCAGGTGTCTGAAGTCTAAAAGGATACAAAAATGTATTAGTACAATTGATTATACATGTAAGATTTCATAGTCCCTATTCAGGCCTCTAGGAGACAAAGTGTCAAGGGTGTGTATCCAGAATGCCTCTCAACGCAGGAGAAGCCTCTTGATATCACCCCATCTTCTTGGTCTCTTTACCTGTTCCAATACCTGAAATCGTAGTTGTGCTACAGTATGTCTATATTTGTCAAAGTGTAATACATTTTTGTATCCTTTTAGACTTCAGCCACCTGATGAAGACTCCCTTTAAGATAGACAGAGCTTCTATTGTAAGGTAGACAAGACCTTGACTATCTTTCCCACTGTCTATTGATGTCACATATATCTTGCTAACATATATCTTGCTAATAGATCTACTATCTCCACCCCTTTTGGGTGATGACCTCCTGTGGGCGGTACTTGTGGGGTATATAATGTTTGTCATTCATTTGTGGATTACCTGTTGACAAAGGCTTGCATGCCGAAACGCGTCCTGGATTGAGGACACATCTTTATTGCAATGAAATAAATTCACCTTAAGAGCAACGTCTGCTGGGATCTGTTGTACCATTAGTGTAGGGAGAGGACGCAGCTTCTGTGAGGGTGAGATTAGGCAGGGAAAAGTCAGCAAAAACACCTAATAAAGTGATCGATGTACAGCTGTGAATCATTCTACTTCTGCTAGTTAATTGCTCACTGGTTTTTAGGCTGCACAGAGCGTTTTTCTGTCACTTTGATCGGCGGCCATTTTGTGTCTTGTGGTGCACCAGCACAAGCTGCCAACAAGTCCATCAATCCATCTATTACTAAGGTTTTATTTTTTGCTATATCCTACATCAGGGGCTTGGCTGTGCTTATTGTCACGCTAAGAAACTCAGGATAGAAATTTCTATATTTTATTAAGGGGTTAAGTTCCAAAGTGCCAAAATAGCAATCCCCTAAATCTGGTGTTCCAGCTGTGGTTAGCCAAGTGCAATACAGTCTGCTGTCTGACAAAGGATAGATTTTTTTGTGTGGTGAAATTCAATTGCCAAAATAGCAATACTCTAAATCTGGTGTCCCAGCAGTGGCTGGCAAAGTTTAATAGCGTCCGGCAAAGGATATATTATTTTCTGCGGTGAAATTCAGTTGCAAAAATAGAAATACCGTAAATATGGTGTTTCAGCTAAGACTGGACGAGTTTAATAGTGTCCAGCAAAAATTTATTATTTTCTATGGTGAAATTCAATTGCCAAAATAGCAATACCGTAAATCTGGTGTCCCAGCAGTGGCTGGGAAAGTTTAATAGTGTCCGTCATAGGATATATTATTTTCTGTGGTGAAATTCAGTTGCAGAAATAGAAATACCGTAAATCTGGTGTTCCAGCTGTGACTGGACAAATTTATTAGTGTCCGGCAAAGGATTTATTATTTTCTAGGGTGAAATTCAATTGCCAAAATAGCGATACCGTAAATCTGGTGTCCCAGCAGTGGCTGGCAAAGATATTTTTTTTTCTGGGGTGAAATTCAATTGCCAAAATAGCAATACCATAAATCAGTGGTTTCAGCTGTGGCTGGCCAAGTTTGATAGTGTCCGTCACAGGACATATTATTTTCTGGGGTGAAATTTAATTGCCAAAATAGAAATTCCCTGAATCTGGTGTTCCAGCTAAGGCTAGCCAAGTGAAATACTGTCTGCTGTCTGGCAAAGGATAGATTTTTTCTGTGGTGAAATTCAATTGCCAAAAGAGCAATCCCCAAATATAGTGTCCCAGCAGTGGCTGGTCAAGTTTAATAGTGTCTGTCAAAGGATTTATTATTTTTTGCGGTGAAATTCAGTTGCAAAAATACAAATACAGTAAATCTGTTGTTCCAGCTTTTGCAGGCCTAGTTTAAATCTGTCTGTAAAGGGTATATTTTTCTGGGGTGAAATTTAATTGCCAAAATAGCATTACCCTGAATCTGGTGTTCCAGCTGTTGCAGGTCTAGTTTAAATCTGTCTGTAAAAGTGTATATTTTTTCTGGGGTGAAATTTAATAGCCAAAATAGCAATACCGTAAATCTGGTGTCCCAGCTGTGGCTGGCAAAGTTTAATAGTGTCTGACAAAGGGTAGATTTTGTTCTGTGGTTAAATTCAATTGCCAAAATAGCAATACCATAAATCAGTGGTTTCAGCTGTGGCTGGCCAAGATTAATAGTGTCCGTCACAGGATATATTATTTTCTGGAGTGAAATTTAATTGCCAAAATAGCAATACCCTGAATCTGGTGTTCCAGCTGTGGTTAGCCAAGTGTAATACTGTCTGCTTTCTAGCAAAGGATCGATTTTTTTTCAGTGGTGAAATTCAATTGCCAAAATAGCAATCCCCTAAATCTAGTGTCCCAGCAGTGGCTGGCAAAGTTTAATAGTGTCCGGCAAAGGATATATTTTGTTCTGGGGTGAAATTCAATAGCCAAAATAGCAATACCGTAAATCTGGTGTCCCAGCAGTGGCTGACCAAGTTTAATAGTGTTCGGCGAAGGATAGATAATTTTCTGGGGTGAACTTCAACTGCCAAAATAGCAATTCCAGTAAATCTGGTTTCCCAGCAGTGGCTGGTCAAGTTTAATAGTGTCCGTAAAAGGAATTATTATTTTCTGCGGTGAAATTCAGTTGCAAAAAAGAAATATAGTGAATCTGTTATTCCAGCTGTTGCAGGCCTAGTTTAAATCTGTCCGTAAAATAGTATATTTTTTTCTGGGGTGAAAATTAATAGCCAAAATAGCAATACCAGTAAATCTGGTGTCCCAGCTGTGGCTGGCAAAGTTTAATAGTGTCCGACAAAGGGTAGATTTTGTTCTGGGGTTAAATTCAATTGCCAAAATAGCAATACCATAAATCAGTGGTTTCAGCTGTGGCTGGCCAAGATTAATAGTGTCCGTCACAGGATATATTATTTTCTGGAGTGAAATTTAATTGCCAAAATAGCAATACCCTGAATCTGGTGTTCCAGCTGTGGTTAGCCAAGTGTAATACTGTCTGCTTTCTGGCAAAGGATCGATTTTTTTTCAGTGGTGAAATTCAATTGCCAAAATAGCAATCCCCTAAATCTAGTGTCCCAGCAGTGGCTGGCAAAGTTTAATAGTGTCCGGCAAAGGATATATTTTGTTCTGGGGTGAAATTCAATAGCCAAAATAGCAATACCGTAAATCTGGTGTCCCAGCAGTGGCTGACCAAGTTTAATAGTGTCCGGCGAAGGATAGATAATTTTCTGGGGTGAACTTCAATTGCCAAAATAGCAATTCCGTAAATCTGGTTTCCCAGCAGTGGCTGGTCAAGGAATTATTATTTTCTGCGGTGAAATTCAGTTGCAAAAATAGAAATACAGTGAATCTGTTATTCCAGCTGTTGCAGGCCTAGTTTAAATCTGTCCGCAAAAGAGTATATTTTTTTCTGGGGTGAAACTTAATTGCCAAAATAGTAATACCCTGAATATGGTGTTCCAGCTCTGGCTAGCCAAGTGTAATACTGTCTGCTGTCTGGCAAAGGATAGATTTCTTTCTGTGGTGAAATTCAATTGCCAAAATAGCAATCCCCTAAATCTAGTGTCCCAGCAGTGCCTGGCAAAGTTTAATAGTGTCCGGCAAAGGATAGATAATTTTCTGGGTGAAATTCAATTGCCAAAATAGTAATACCGTAAATCTGGAGTTCCAGCTGTGGCTGGCCAAGTTAATTAGTGTCCGGCAAAGGATATATTATTTTCTGGGGTGAAATTCAATTGCCAAAATAGCAATTAGTGTTGATCACGAATTTTCGAATTGCGAATTTTAATTGCGAATATCGGCACTTCGAGAATTCGTGAATATTTGGCATATCGCAAAATATATTCGCAATTGCGAATATTCGTTATTATGTGAATTTTTTATATGCAAATTTTCGCAAACAAGAAAATAATGTCATTATTTTCTGATCGCGAAAATTCGCATAAAAAATTCACATACAATTTGCATAAAAATTTGCATAATCTGGTATTTTAAAGGTATCTTTTAAATGGCAGTTTATGCGATTTTTTTGCGAATTATCATGCTAATTTATGCGAATTTTCACAATCAGAAAATAATGACTGGACTTTCCCAGCTCCGCAGTGTAATTGATTCCTGGAAAATCCCTTACATTTCATGGGTAGGTAGAGTTAACCTCTTAAAAATGATGGTGGTACTTAAAGTACTTTACCTCCTTCAAACTCTCCCCATATATTTGCCTAAGTCATTTTTCAAACAGTTGAGATCGCTGTTCTTGAGATATATCTGGAATGGGAAGATGTGCAGGATAGCGTACAACGTAATGGCTAGACCTAGGGACAGAGGCGGAATTGGTCTGCCGGATGTAGAGCATCTGTACAAAGCCATACAACTGTCCAGGATCATAGACTGGTATAAACATCCACCTTCCAAAAGATATGTTAAAATAGAGGAAGAAATGGCGGGCTACTCCTTAAAACAGGCAGTGATAGGAATTGGGACTGGCTCCCGCCTCCCGGCATCCACCCCGATATTAACCAAAGCTCCTCTCACGGTCTGGGCCGAAGTTCACGCTCACACAGGCATATGGCGCCACCCTTCCCTCTTATTAACCTTGGGTGACCTTCTCGGCTTGTCTGAGCCATTCAGCTCACACTGGATGGACAAACAGCGAGCTCTCAAGAAATATAAAGTAGTTGACTCCGCTTTAAACGGGATTTTCCCAGACTTTGATACATTGAAGGTACGTCTGTCTGACTTCTGCCTGGACAGACTAACCTATCAGACCCTCACCCAGGGATATAAGGGTATTGAGTCCCCACGACAACTAGAAAGAGAGCTCCTTAGCTTTGAAAAATTGGCTATCGTTTCCTCTACTCCGCCTAAACTCATCTCTACACTCCGTAAACTGATTGCTTCGTCATACGTTGAGGTAGCCCCACTGTACATAAAAGCTTGGGAGAGGGAACTCCAGGTCTCACTTACAACAGACAACATCTCTGATATTCTTGCACATGCCTGTGGTCCTTCCCGGTGTATTACGTTACAAGAAACGTCATACAAATTAGTATGCCGCTGGTATAAAACGCCGGCTTTTCTTCACAACATGATCTCTACTATCTCTAATTCTTGCTGGAGATGTGGTGCCTCTGAGGGGACGTACAGGCATATCTGGTTGGAATGTCCACTACTTGCTGAATTTTGGTCTGGGGTGTCGGCGGTATTGATACAGGTGTGCCCTGGCTCTCCGGCAATGACTCCCTTAATGCTGTTTCTAAATGTTCTCCCTGGCTCCACGCATGATTACAATGTTGCACTGTGGAGATACCTGATTCTCACCCCCAATTGCATGATCCCTCTCTATTGGAAACAAACGACCCCTCCTCGCTCTCCCACTGCTTGGCTAAAGCACAGCAAGTAGCGGTCTTGGAGGGTATGTGCGCACACACAACCAAAGCCCTGAACAAATACGACAAGATCTGGAAACCATGGCTTACTTACTACAATAGCACTGACATGCACCAACTCACTCATTGTGAGGCCGGGCGTTCCTAGCCCTGCCTCATCTATGGTTAATCCCGGACGTTCCAAACTCCTCTTTCTTTTACTGTTATGTGTTCCACGTAGGCTCTCTTGCCTAGAATTGGAATTACTGGTAGCACCTTCTAATCATTGTTTGGATTTGGTCTTCACGGATCCTCTTGGTCCCTGACCTATATTTATGCTGTGGTTCACCTGTCGTTATCTGATAGTATTGCATTTCCTGTATTGTACATTGCTATTTTACGTTTTGGTGTTTTGATGTCTCTGGCTATGTTTGTTCATTTCTTACAAATAAAGAATGAATAAAAAAGAAATATAAAAAGAAAATAATAACTGGAGATTACGAATTTGCGAATTTTCTAATATATGGCGAATATTCGCCCAAATATTTGCAAAATATCGCGAAATCGAATATTGCCCCTGCCGGTCATCACTAATAGCAATACCATAAATCAGTGGTTTCAGCTGTGGCTGGCCAAGTTTAATAGTATCCGTCAAAGGATAGATTTTGTTCTGGGGTGAAATTCACTTGCCAATACAGCAATAACTTGAATCAGGTGTTCCAGCTGTTGCAGGCCAATTGTTATTCTGTCCGTAAAGAGTAAATTACACTCAGTGTGCATCTCCAAGTATATTTCTTTCCGTAAAGGGTATATTACAAAAAGTGTTACATTACAATTGCTGAAAGCATAATCCTGTAAATCTGCACGCACTATTGTGCATCTCATAGTGTATTTCTGTCCGTAAAAGGGTATATTACGCTCAAGGTGTATATACAAGTGCTGAGAGGGTCATCCTCAATAACTTTACACGCTACCGTACATCTCCAAGTGTATTTCTGTCCGTTAAAGAGTATATTACTCAAAGTGTTAAAATACAATTGCTGAAGGCATAATCCTACATATTTTTTCAAATGCTACTGTGCATCTCCAAGTGTAAATCTGTCCATAAAAGGATACCTTTCATCCATGGACTAAATACTAGGCCTACAATTGACATTCCCTAAATAAGTGGTTAATGCTGTGCCTGGATTAGTGTAATACGGTACACAAATAAATAGGCAGATAGTGTTAGGTGACTGTAAAAAAGGTCTGAATTTGAAATTAACACATTGGGCCAAATATTTTTTTCTTATTGTGGTGCTTGGTGAATGGTAACAATGAGGAAAACATTTAGTAAGGGACGCGGACGCGGTCATGTGGTGTTAGTGGACCCTCTGGTGCTGGGAGAGGATGTGGCCATTCTGCCACAGCCACACATCCTAGTGAACCAACTACCTCAAGTTCCAGTACCCGCCAGAATTTACAGTGATATTTGGAGGGGCCCAATGACCTTTAAGGATGGTAAGGCCTGACCAGGTACAGGCGCTAGTTAATTGGGTGGCTGACAGTGGATCCAGCACATTCACAACATTATCTCCCACTCAGTCTTCGGGAAAAAGCACACAGTTGGCGCCTGAAATCAAGCTTATCAGTCTGTCACATCACCCTCATGCATATCAGGGAAACTGTCAGAGCCTCAAGTTATGCAGCAGTCTCCTATGCTGTTTGAAGACTCTGCTGGCAGGGTTTCCCAAGGGAATCCACCTAGCCCTTCCCCAGTGGTGGAAGACATAGAATGCACTGATGCACAACCACTGATATTTCCTGATGATGAGGACATGGGAATACCAGCTCATCGGAGTCCGCACGTCTCTGATGATGACGAAACCAGGGGCCAACTGCTGCGTCTTTTGCAGTGTGCAGACCGAACAGGAGGTCAGGGAGGAAGACTGTGTGGAAAACGATGCAGGGGACGATGAGGTCCTAGACCCCACATGGAATGAAGGTCGTGCCACTGACTTTCATAGTTCAGAGGAAGAGGCAGTGGTGAGACCGAGCCAACAGCGTAGCAAAAGAAGGAGCAGGGGGCAAAAGCAGAACAGCCGTCGCCAAGTGAGTTCGCCTGCTACTGGCCAACGCCACCAGGGACCGTGCACACCAAATGCAGCTTCAAGTAGTTCCCTGGCATGGCACTTCTTCATAAAATGTGCTGATGACAAGACCCAAGTGGTTTGCACGCTGAGCCTGAAGCGAGGCATTAACGTTCTGAACCTTAGCACAACCTGTCATAACCAGGCATCTACATGCAAAGCATGAACTGCAGTGGAGTAAACACCTTAAAAGCAAGAAACTCACTCAGGCTCCCCTGCTCCGTCTTCTGCTGCTGCCTTGGCCTCTTCCTCCGCCTCGGGAGGAATGTTGACACCTGTCGCCCACCAAACAGAGGATGTGCCACCGACACCACCACCTGCGTCACCAAGCATCTCCACCATGTCACACAGCAGCGTTCAGCTCTCCATCTCACAAACTTTAGAGAGAAAGCGTAAATTCCGACCTAGCCACCATCGAGCCCTGGACCTGAATGCCAGCATTTCTAAACTACTGCCCCTTGAAATGCTGTCATTCAGGCTAGTGGACACAGACAGATTCAAACAGCCGATGGCCATGGCTGTCCCACAGTATGCTGTTCCCAGCCGCCACTACTTCTCCAAGACAGCCGTGCCTTCCTCCTCTGATGCCTGTTTTGCTGTTATGGGACCTTTTTCCTCTGTCTTGGTGCCAGGTCCTGCATTAATGATAATCGCCTGCTGCATTGGTGGGTCACATGATGCCTGCTTGGCTGTTATGGGACCTCTCTCTTCTGTCTGGGTGCTAAGGCCAAAATTGCTAAAAGTGGCCTGTTGCATTGGTGGGTGACATGATGCCTGTTTTGGTGTTATGGGACCTCTCTCCTCTGTCTGGGTGCTAGGTCCTAAATTCCTGAAAGTAGCCTGTTCCATTGCTTGTTGACATGATGCCTGTTTTGCTGTTATGGGACCTTTTTCCTCTGTCTTGGTGCAAGGGGCCTGCATTAATGATAATCGCATGCTGCATTTGTGGATGACATGATGCCTGTTTTGCTGTTATGGGACCTCTCTCCTCTGTCTAGGTGCTAGGGCCTAAATTGCTAAAAGTGGCCTGTTGCATTGGTGGGTGACATGATGTCTGCTTTGCTGTTATGTGACTTCTCTCCTCTGTCTGTGTGCTAGGGCATAAATTCCTGAAAGTGGCCCGTTGCATTGCTGGGTGACATGATGACTGTTTTGTTGTTATGGGACCTTTTTCTTCTGTCTGGGTGCCATGGGACTACATTACTGATAAATGCCTGCTGCATTGGTGGGTGACATGATGCCTGTTTTGCTGTTATGGGACCTCTCTCCTCTGTCTGAGTGGCAGGGGCTACATTAATGATAATTGCCTCCTGCATTGGTGGGTGGCATGATGCTTTTTTGCTGTTATGGGACCTCTTTTCTTTGTCTAGGTGCTAGGGCCTAAATTGCTAAAAGTGGCCTGTTGCATTGGCGGGTGACATAATGCCTGTTTTGCTTTAATGGGACCTTTCTCCTCTTTCTGGGTGCTATGGCCTAAATTCCTGAAAGTGGCCTCTTCCATTGGTGGGTGACATGATGCCTGTTTTGCTGTTATGGGATCTCTCTCCTCTGTCTGGTTGCAAGGGCCTACATTAATGATAATCGCCTATTGCATTGGTGGGTGATATGATGCCTGTTTTGCTGTTATGGGACCTCTCTCCTCTGTCTGGGTGCTAGGGCCTAAATTCCTGAAAGTGGCCTGTTCCATTGCTGGGTGACATGATTCCTGTTTTTCTGTTATGGGACTTCTCTCCTTTGTCTGGGTACCTGGGGCCTTAATTGCTGAAAGTTGCCTGCTGCATTGGTGGGTGACATGATGCCTGTTTTGCAGTTATGGGACCTCTCTCCTCTGTCAGGGTGCTGGGGCCTTAATTGCTGAAAGTTGCCTGTTGCATTGGTGGGTGACATGATGCCTGTTTTGCTGTTATGGGACCCTCTCCTCTGTCTAGGTGCTAGGGCCTACATTAATGATAATCGCCTATTGCATTGGTGGGTGATATGATGCCTGTTTTGCTGTTATGGGACCTCTCTCCTCTGTCTGGGTGCTAGTCCCTAAATTGCTGAAAGTGGCCTTTTCCATTGCTTAGGGACATGATGCCTGTTTTGCTGTTATGGGACATTTTTCCTCTGTCTGGGTACCTGGGGCCTACATTAATGATAATCGCCTATTGCATTGGTGGGTGACATGATGCCTGTTTTGCTGTTATGGGATGTTTCTCTTCTGTCTGTGTGCTAGGGCCTAAACTCCTGAAAGTGGCCTGTTCCATTGCTGGGTGACATGATGCCTGTTTTGCTGTTATGGGACCACTCTCCTTTGTCTGGGTGCTAGGGCCTAAATTCCTGAAAGGGGCCTGTTGCATTGGTGGGTGACATGATGCCTGTTTTGCTGTTATGGGACCTTTCTCCTCTGTCTGGGTGCTAGGGCCCAAATTCCTGTAAGTGGCCTGTTCCATTGTGGGTGACATGATGCCTGTTTTGCTGTTATGGGACCTCTCACCTCTGTCTGGGTGACAGGGTCCTACATTAATTATAATCGCCTGATGCATTGGTGGGTGACATGATGCCTGTTTTGCTGTTATGGGACTTCTCTCCTCTGTCTGGGTGCAAGGGGCCTACATTAATGATAATCGCCTGCTGTATTGGTGGATGACATGATGCCTTTTTACTGTTATGGGACCGCTCTCCTCTGTCTGGTTGCTAGGGCCTAAATTCCTGAAAGTGGCCTGTTCTATTGCTGGGTAACATGATGCCTGATTTGCTGTTATGTAACCTTTATCCTCTGTCTGGGTGCTAGGGGCCTGCATTAATGATAATCGGCTGCTGCATTGGTGGGTGACATGGTGCCTGTTTTGCTGTTATGGGACCTCTCTCCTCTGTCAGGGTGCAAGGGGCCTACATTAATGATAACCGCCTGCTGCATTGGTGGGTAACATGGTGCCTGTTTTGCTGTTATGGGACCTCTCTCCTTAGTCTGGGTGACATGGTCCTACATTAATTATAATAGACTGATACATTAGTGGGTGACATGATGCCTGTTTTGCTGTTATGGGACCACTCTCCTTTGTCTGGGTGCTAGGGCCTAAATTGTGGCATGTTCTATTGCTGGGTGACATGATGCCTGATTTGGTGTTATAGGAAATTTTTCCTCTGTCTGGGTGCCAGGCGCATACATATATGATAATCGCCTGCTGCATTGGTGGGTGAATTGATGCCTGTTTTGCTATTATGGGACCTCTCTCCTCAGTCTGGGTGCTAGGGCCAAAATTCTTGCCTGTTCCATAGCCAGTTGACATGATGCCTGTTTTGCTGTTATGGGACCTCTCTCCTCTGTCAGGGTGCTGGGGCCTTAATTGCTGAAAGTTGCCTGTTGCATTGGTGGGTGACATGATGCCTGTTTTGCTGTTATGGGACCTCTCTCCTCTGTCTGGGTGCTAGGGCCTACATTAATGATAATCGCCGATTGCATTGGTGGGTGATATGATGCCTGTTTTGCTGTTATGGGACCTTTCTCCTCTGTCTGGGTGCTAGGGCCTAAATTCCTGAAAGTGGCCTGTTCCATTGCTGGGTGACATGATTCCTGTTTTGCTGTTATGGGACTTCTCTCCTTTGTCTGTGTGCTAGTCCCTAAATTCCTGAAAGTGGCCTTTTCCATTGCTTAGGGACATGATGCCTGTTTTGCTGTTATGGGACATTTTTCCTCTGTCTGAGTACCTGGGGCCTACATTAATGATAATCGCCTATTGCATTGGTGGGTGACATGATGCCTGTTTTGCTGTTATGGGACGTCTCTCTTCTGTCTGTGTGCTAGGGCCTAAATTCCTGAAAGTGGCCTGTTCCATTGCTGGGTGACATGATGCCTGTTTTGCTGTTATGGGACCACTCTCCTTTGTCTGGGTGCTAGGGCCTAAATTCCTGAAAGGGGCCTGTTGCATTGGTGGGTGACATGATGCCTGTTTTGCTGTTATGGGACCTTTCTCCTCTGTCTGGGTGCTAGGGCCCAAATTCCTGTAAGTGGCCTGTTCCATTGTGGGTGACATGATGCCTGTTTTGCTGTTATGGGACCTCTCACCTCTGTCTGGGTGACAGGGTCCTACATTAATTATAATCGCCTGATGCATTGGTGGGTGACATGATGCCAGTTTTGCTGTTATGGGACTTCTCTCCTCTGTCTGGGTGCAATGGGCCTACATTAATGATAATCGCCTGCTGTATTGGTGAATGACATGATGCCTTTTTTACTATTATGGGACCGCTCTCCTCTGTCTGGTTGCTAGGGCCTAAATTCCTGAAAGTGGCCTGTTCTATTGCTGGGTAACATGATGCCTGATTTGCTGTTATGTAACCTTTATCCTCTGTCTGGGTGCTAGGGGCCTGCATTAATGATAATCGGCTGATGCATTGGTGGGTGACATGGTGCCTGTTTTGCTGTTATGGGGACTCTCTGCTTTGTCTCTGTGCTAAGGCCTTTTTGCGGTTATGGGACCTCTCTCCTCTGCCTGTGTGCCAGGGGCCTACATTAATGATAATCGCCTGTTGCATTGTTGTGTTCCTTGATGCCTGGTTTGCTGTTATGGGACCTCTTTCCTTTGTCTGGGTGCTAGGACACACATTCCTGTAAGTGGCCTGTTCCATTGGTGGGTAACATGATGCCTGTTTTGTTGTTATGGGACCTCTCACCTCTGTCTGGGTGAAAGGGGCCTACATTAATCGCCTGCTGTATTGGTGGGTGACATGATGCCTTTTTTGCTGTTATGGGACCGCTCTCCTCTGTCTGGTTGCTAGGGCCTAAATTCCTGAAAGTGGCCTGTTCTATTGCTGGGTAACATGATGCCTGATTTGCTGTTATGTAACCTTTCTCCTCTGTCTGAGTTCTAGGGGCCTACATTACTGATAATCGCCTGCTGCATTGGTGGGTGACATGATGCCTTTTTTGCTGTTATGGGACCGCTCTCCTCTGTCTGGTTTTTAGGGCCTAAATTCCTGAAAGTGGCCTGTTCTATTGCTGGGTAACATGATGCCTGATTTGCTGTTATGTAACCTTTCTCCTCTGTCTGAGTTCTAGGGGCCTACATTAATGATAATCGCCTGCTGCATTGGTGAGTGACATGGTGCCTGTTTTGCTGTTATGGGGACTCTCTGCCTTGTCTCGGTGCTAAGGCCTGTTTTACGGTTATGGGACCTCTATCCTTTGCCTGGGTGCCAGGGGCCGGCATTATGATAATCGCATCCTGCATTTGTGGATGACATGATGCCTGTTTTTCTGTTATATGACAAATTGCTTGTGGAGAGCACCATTCATTTCCTACTCACTTAGTAACTCCGGTGGTGGTGCCAGCAGTGTTAGGACCGAACCTCTGGTCCTCCGCAAATCCAGACACTTTACAAAGTAAACCGCGGCACTCCAATGCAGTTGATTTCTTGTAGTTTTATTGGTTCCAAAAAGATAACAGCGACGTTTCGACAATAATAGTCTTTCTCAAGCTCACCTCTACTACACAGTGTGACTCCTTAAATACATAGAGTGCAAGTGTTGTACCACCCCCGCAATTGATAACCCCTCCCCTTTATTTTCCCTTTAGCTCCAACAAATGATCGATCATGGCATTCTCATAGATGCTTACATGTATATACTCAATATCTTACTTGCTTGTAATAACCAGCCTTGGGGGACCTCCAGGATCGCTCGATTGCATACTTCTTGGAGTTCAGCGTGCCTCGATCATCAGTGCGCATGCGCCCGTGACGTCATCTCTGTTCTCGGGCGCTCTTGCGCTCAGGGGACCGGAAGGAACGCCTTCCTTCTCAGTCAGCTGTTGTTACGTCATCTTGTTGCATCTAGTAAAGTGAAACAGAGCTTCCAATACCAGAGCATTTCTGGAAATCCCAACATAATGTGTCACAATTAAGGTTCATGATTATAGATGGAGTATTACCTCTGAAGAGAGGGGCGATAGAGAAAAACTCTTGAAACAGAAAGAGCTTAAATGGATTTACGATTTGGATACGTTGGAGCCTAGGGGCCTCAACAGAGACTTTAAGATAGGCTCCCTGTTCTAAACTTTATCCCAGGTCTTGTGAAGTGAAGTGCCCGGCCTATGGCTGTGTTTTTAACTGTATAAATTGGTTTCTCTAGTCAGCTGACTCTACAGTATTGGCCGCATCACAGCTGATCGGGCACTTCTAAACTGTAGCGCTATACAATTTAGGCATTAAACCATCAGCGCTCATATGTTCGTAATTCAAATAGACTGAACATCTTTAACTTATGTTGTTTTTTTCAGAATTCAAAGTATGGATTCTCAAGGCCCCTATTGCCATTTATCCCTATGCCTGTTACATCACTTAATCAGTGTGCCATACATAGTATTATTTATATTATACTTGCAAAGAAACATGGGTAATTGCCTTGGTCCCCACAGATCCATTATTTAGCTTCATATTCTATACAGCATTTATTCATTGTACCACCTTCCATCCATTTCAAATCATTCAATCAGGGTTTAGTTTGCAGTATTTCGCAGCTAACAATCATGCTGTTAAATGTAGGTCACAGTCACGTGTAGCATACACATGGACCGGGCCATACTGTGTTTTATTACCATTCTGAGGGGAGTCATTCTATTAGAGGTCCATTTCTCACCCTATCCAGGTGAGGAATGTCTCCAAAGCTACCTCCTCCACTGCATACGCTCTCTGCAACCTGCTACCCCGTTCCTTATAAATCATGCATCTCTTCTCGGTGGCACTATCTCTATATAGATCCGACCGGACCCAGGCAATTTTCCTCATGTTTCCCCATCTTACAATCTACTTACTACTTTATAACGGCTTAAGAGACAATATGGCAATGGTCCATAATTAAGGTTTTATCCAATTTTGCAATCTAGCAAATCCTGGTAGGTTCCCCTTCAGCTACATCGACATTTCATCTGCAAGTAAAAAGAAAAAGGAAAAAAGGGGGTTTTGGGTTAATTAGTTATATGTAACCAATTTATACAGTTAAAACACAGCCATAGGCCGGGCACTTCACTTCACAAGACCTGGGATAAAGTTTAGAACAGGGAGCCTATCTTAAAGTCTCTGTTGAGGCCCCTAGGCTCCAACGTATCCAAATCGTAAATCCATTTAAGCTCTTTCTGTTTCAAGAGTTTTCTCTATCGCCCCTCTCTTCAGAGGTAATACTCCATCTATAATCATGAACCTTAATTGTGACACATTATGTTGGGATTTCCAGAAATGATCTGGTATTGGAAGCTCTGTTTCACTTTACTAGATGCAACAAGATGACGTAACAACAGCTGACTGAGAAGGAAGGCGTTCCTTCCGGTCACCTGATCGCAAGAGCGCCCGAGAACAGAGATGACGTCACGGGCGCATGCGCACTGATGATCGAGGCACGCTGAACTCCAAGAAGTGTCTGGATTTGCGGAGGACCAGTGGTTCGGTCCTAACACTGCTGGCACCACCACCGGAGTTACTAAGTGAGTAGGAAATGAATGGTGCTCTCCACAAGCAATTTGTCATTTAACAGTGAGAACCTGAGGATAGAGCACGTTCAGCGGGAACAACGAGATTAAAGGACGATTTCATCCGATGTACCGCATTGAAGGTGGGCTATATCAAAATGGAGATTCCAAAAGTTTGTTATACACAAGTGATCAAATAACACAGATTCTGGGAACGAGTAAAGATGAAGGGGCATTTCTGAATAAGCCGATGATTAATGTTATCCAGCGTAAATATGAGATGGAATGCAAGCAATGTATTAATACGGAATTACATCTCTCCACCTTACGTGAATATTATAAAGTTGAACGTATTCCTAGAGGTTTGAGGACTCATCTACGACCGATCCTGTTTCCCAACAACTCTGAATTTTTGGAAAAATTTACATTCCTGGCTAATAGATTTTCGATGGATATGATCCTCTTAAATATGGACTTTTTGCAGAAAGACCTAACTGAAATAGAGAAAAGAAGAAATATGCTGGAAGTACAACTAAGCACACTGATGAGTGAAACGGATTATAGAGTCTGGAAAGACCGTGTTATAGTGGACTTACAAAAATATCGGGATTCAATAGAATTAACCAAACAACAGAAATGGAGTCGAGATGAAGAAGATTATAAAAAGGCGAGATCTACAAGATTACAAGAACCAATGTGAATAGGATAGGGAAATCATTTAAAAGGAATAAAGCATATAGATCGAAAGGTCGACGAGGAAACCTCACAGAGACTGAGTCATCAGGTGAACAAAGTGACGGTTTTTAGGGATTCCAGTTACAGAAAGACAAGGAGAGGAGGGAGAAGATACAACAAACAACGATCGGACAGAAGTCAGACAGACAAGATCAAAGAAACCACCGATTGGACACAGACCGGTTACCCGTCAGAACAAGGACTAATTAAAAGCTCAGATTTGGTGGTAAATATATCTTCACATGCACTTTCAAATGATGAGCTATCATTATTAAACCACGGGTTGTCATATAGTCCTGAGACTGCCGTAGATTGGTTTCAGCTAGAAATTGATCTGTATAAATTTATTAGAAGGATTAAATTGAAGGTGTTTTTGGTACTAAAGAAGAAAGAAAAGAAAAGAAAAAGAAGTAAAAGGAATGCTGACCTTAGGAGGATTGAATCTCACATTAAATAGTGACTTTCAACCCCGGTACAGCATAAGGCAATAGATACTTTTCTAACCTTGGTCAAGTCTGAGATAGCAAAAATACGACAATCTACCATGCAAAAAGCGTCTTAAATTTGAACAAGTGTGAAAAAGAAGCCCTTACATACCTAAGTAATAACAAAGAGGTTATAGTGAAGAGAGCAGATAAGGGCGGAGCCACTGTGCTGATGGACGCCACCAAATACAGGATGGAAATTATTAGA
The DNA here is from genome assembly GCA_033119425.1 of Bufotes viridis. Lineage (NCBI taxonomy): Eukaryota > Metazoa > Chordata > Amphibia > Anura > Bufonidae > Bufotes > Bufotes viridis. The sequence goes on from JAKVIS010001262.1 coordinate 26,599, forward strand.
CAAATCAATGAAGTAGAGGTGTATAAATCGTTAGACGCTGATCCAAAATGGGATATTTTAAGAAAAATCTGATTGTTAGCAGACAATGCCTATGCTACAGACTTGATAGATGAGAAATTACACACTTTCCTTGTTCCAACACATCCGAGAACTCCTATAATATATATTCTCCGAAAATCCATAAGAACTTACAAGAACCTCCCGGACGCCCTATAGTGTCCGGGATAGATTCGGTATTTTCGGGAGTGGCAGTCCTTTTGGATAAACTATTGAGACCTTTTGCAATGAGTGCCAAATCATACGTGAGGGACACCACGGATTTCCTCTCAGGCTCTCAGAGTTGGAGTTTGAGGAGGGAGATCTGTTGGTGTCCTTGACGTATCTAGCCTCTACACGAGTATAGAGCATGAACTGGGTATTGAGGCAGTCAAATGGGAATTAAGAGATTCAGATTTCTGTCCAGAACTGAGGACCTTTGTTATATCCCTCCTTGAAATAGTTTTGATGGATAACTATTTCATGTTTGAGGACAAGTTCTTTCAGCAATGTCGGGGACCGCAATGGGGTCCAATGTGGCCCCGACATATGCCAACATATATATGACTAATGTGGAGGAGTTATCTATATACCCATCCACCCTCTTTACATTAGTGAGGGGTGGATGAGGTATATAGATGACATCTTCCTGATCTGGAAGGGGACAAGAGAAGAACTACAGTCCTTTCACGACCAGATTAATACCATACATCAACAATTGAGTTTTACGGTAGTATGTTCAGCAGAATCTTTACAGTTTCTAGATACCAAAGTGTATGTGAAAGATGATAAGCTAGAAACAGATTTGCACATTAAAAATACTGATCGAAATAGTCTACTACGCTATGACAGTGCACACCCTAGGAGGACTATAGAATCTCTACCCTATAGTCAGTTGCTTCGGTCCGGAGGATAGTCTCAGAAGAGACATTGGTAGAAGAAAGGCTAAATGATATGGGGAGACGATTCCAAGCACGTAACTACCCTAAAAACTAGTAGATCGACAGGTGGAAAAGGCAAGATCACGCTCAAGACAGGAACTCTTAGTTCCTAAAGTGAAAACAATGGCTTCTAATAAAGAAAGAATTCCCTTTGTTTCAACCTACACTAAAGTTAGTGATAAACTGACTAGAATTGTGAGACATAATTGGCATATATTAGCGGAATCTTTTCCACAAGTGGAGGAATTTAAACGTCCCCCTTATGTCTTTTAGAAGACCAAGAAACCTAGGAGATCAACTGACTAGAGTGGAATTGGATAAGAAAATACATAGAGAAGGTAGGAAAGGATGTTATTCCTGTTTGGGGTGCTGCAATTGCGGCGCTCTAGTAAAGGGAAACTCCTTCCATCACCCCAGAACGGGTAGAAGCTTTAATATCAATGGGTTTTATACCTGTAATACAGAGTTTGTGATCTATATTCTGCGGTGTCCATGTGGTCTTCTCTATGTAGGGGAGACCACACAGCCCTGCAAGAAAAGAATTAATAACCATAGGTACACAATCCGTAAATTGTTTGAAAATAAAAAGGACCCAAATTATAAAAGTGAAACAGAGCTTCCAATACCAGAGCATTTCTGGAAATCCCAACATAATGTGTCACAATTAAAGGGAACCTGTCATGAAAAAACAGCATGTAAATCTGTTCACAGTACCTCCTAGTGCCCTCCAAGTGTCTCCAGAGGGACCTTTTCTTCCGAATGTCACATTTTTTGTCTTTGAGAAAATGTAGTTTTATTCAGCCGCTGCCCCGTGCTTCAAGTCAGGCTTGAAGTCATGGGGGCAGCGGCCTAGGCGTCTTCACTGGTCCTCTCCCCGCCCTCTGCTTTCTTGAGTGACAGCCCAGATCGTTTGCCGGGACCGCGCTCTACGGCCGCATGCGCAGTAAAGGGCGGCTGGAGCGCGGTCCCGGCTGCCGCGCGTACTTCGCGCCGTCTTTTTTTTTGCCGTACAGCGCATGCGCCCGACAGGCTGTAGCAAACGCGCCTGCGCCCGGCATCTGTGCACAGCCGACGTGATCTCCATCAGCGGCTGAATAAAACTACATTTTCTCAAAGACAAAAAATGTGATAAATGTGAAGAAAAGGTCCCTCTGGAGACACTTGGAGGGCACTAGGAGGTACTGTGAACAGATTTACATGCTGTTTTTTCATGACAGGTTCCCTTTAAGGTTCATGATTATAGATGGAGTATTACCTCTGAAGAGAGGGAGCGATAGAGAAAGACTCTTGAAACAGAAAGAGCTTAAATGGATTTACGATTTGGATACGTTGGAGCCTAGGGGCCTCAACAGAGACTTTAAGATAGGCTCCCTGTTCTAAACTTTATTCCAGGTCTTGTGAAGTGAAGTGCCCGGCCTATGGCTGTGTTTTAACTGTATAAATTGGTTACATATAACTAATTAACCCAAACCCCCCTTTTTTTCCTTTTTCTTTTTACTTGCAGATGAAATGTCGATGTAGCTGAAGGGGAACCTACCAGGATTTGCTAGATTGCAAAATTGGATAAAACCTTAATTATGGACCATTGCCATATTGTCTCTTAAGCCATTATAAAGTAGTAAGTAGATTGTAAGATGGGGAAACATGAGGAAAATTGCCTGGGTCCGGTCGGATCTATATAGAGATAGTGCCACCGAGAAGAGATGCATGATTTATAAGGAACGGGGTAGCAGGTTGCAGCGAGCGTATGCAGTGGAGGAGGTAGCTTTGGAGACATTCCTCACCTGGATAGGGTGAGAAATGGACCTCTAATAGAATGACTCCCCTCAGAATGGTAATAAAACACAGTATGGCCCGGTCCATGTGTATGCTACACGTGACTGTGACCTACATTTAACAGCATGATTGTTAGCTGCGAAACACTGCAAACTAAACCCTGATTGAATGATTTGAAATGGATGGAAGGTGGTACAATGAATAAATGCGGTATAGAATATGAAGCTAAATAATGGATCTGTGGGGACCAAGGCAATTACCCATGTTTCTTTGCAAGTATAATATAAATAATACTATGTATGGCACACTGATTAAGTGATGTAACAGGCATAGGGATAAATGGCAATAGGGGCCTTGAGAATCCATACTTTGAATTCTGAAAAAACAACATAAGTTAAAGATGTTCAGTCTATTTGAATTACGAACATATGAGCGCCGATGGTTTAATGCCTAAATTGTATAGCGCTACAGTTTAGAAGTGCCCGATCAGCTGTGATGCGGCCAATACTGTAGAGTCAGCTGACTAGAGAAAGCCTACGTAAGAGCAGCTGACAGGGTAGGAGGGCGTACCCTCCGGTTACTAGATGCAACAAGATGACGTAACAACAGCTGACTGAGAAGGAAGGCGTTCCTTCCGGTCACCTGATCGCAAGAGCGCCCGAGAACAGAGATGACGTCACGGGCGCATGCGCACTGATGATCGAGGCACGCTGAACTCCAAGAAGTATGCAATCGAGCGATCCTGGAGGTCCTCCAAGGCTGGTTATTACAAGCAAGTAAGATATTGAGTATATACATGTAAGCATCTATGAGAATGCCATGATCGATCATTTGTTGGAGCTAAAGGGAAAATAAAGGGGGAGGGGTTATCAATTGCGGGGGGTGGTACAACACTTGCACTTTATGTATTTAAGGAGTCACACTGTGTAGTAGAGGTGAGCTTGAGAAAGACTATTATTGTCGAAACGTCGCTGTTATCTTTTTGGAACCAATAAAACTACAAGAAATCTACTGCATTGGAGTGCCGCGGTTTACTTTGTAAAGTGTCTGGATTTGCGGAGGACCAGAGGTTCGGTCCTAACACTGCTGGCACCACCACCGGAGATACTAAGTGAGTAGGAAATGAATGGTGCTCTCCACAAGCAATTTGTCATTTAACAGTGAGAACCTGAGGATAGAGCACGTTCAGCGGTAACAACGAGATTAAAGGACGATTTCATCCGATGTACCGCATTGAAGGTGGGCTAAATCAAAATGGAGATTCCAAAAAGTTTGTTATATACAAGTGATCAAATAACACAGATTCTGGGAACGAGTAAAGATGAAGGGGCATTTCTGAATAAGCCGATGATTAATGTTATCCAGCGTAAATATGAGATGGAATGCAAGCAATGTATTAATACGGAATTACATCTCTCCACCTTACGTGAATATTATAAAGTTGAACGTATTCCTAGAGGTTTGAGGACTCATTTACGACCGATCCTGTTTCCCAACAACTCTGAATTTTTGGAAAAATTTACATTCCTGGCTAATAGATTTTCGATGGATATGATCCTCTTAAATATGGACTTTTTGCAGAAAGACCTAACTGAAATAGAGAAAAGAAGAAATATGCTGGAAGTACAACTAAGCACACTGATGAGTGAAACGGATTATAGAGTCTGGAAAGACCGTGTTATAGTGGACTTACAAAAATATCGGGATTCAATAGAATTAACCAAACGACAGAAATGGAGTCGAGATGAAGAAGATTATAAAAAAGGCGAGATCTACAAGATTACAAGAACCAATGTGAATAGGATAGGGAAATCATTTAAAAGGAATAAAGCATATAGATCGAAAGTTCGACGAGGAAACCTCACAGAGACTGAGTCATCAGGTGAACAAAGTGACGGTTTTTTAGGGATTCCAGTTACAGAAAGACAAGGAGAGGAGGGAGAAGATACAACAAACAACGATCGGACAGAAGTCAGACAGACAAGATCAAAGAAACCACCGATTGGACACAGACCGGTTACCCGTCAGAACAAGGACTAATTAAAAGCTCAGATTTGGTGGTAAATATATCTTCACATGCACTTTCAAATGATGAGCTATCATTATTAAACCACGGGTTGTCATATAGTCCTGAGACTGCCGTAGATTGGTTTCAGCTAGAAATTGATCTGTATAAATTTATTAGAAGGATTAAATTGAAGGTGTTTTTTGGTACTAAAGAAGAAAAAAAAGAAAAGAAAAAAGAAGTAAAAGGAATGCTGACCTTAGGAGGATTGAATCTCACATTAAATAGTGACTTTCAACCCCCGGTACAGCATAAGGCAATAGATACTTTTTTAACCTTGGTTAAGTCTGAGATAGCAAAAATACGACAATCTACCATGCAAAAAAGCGTCTCAAATTTGAACGTGTGAAAATGTGAAAAAGAAGCCCTTACATACCTAAGTAATAACAAAGAGGTTATAGTGAAGAGAGCAGATAAGGGCGGAGCCACTGTGCTAATGGACGCCACCAAATATAGGATGGAAATCATTAGACAAATCAATGAAGTAGAGGTGTATAAACCGTTAGACGCTGATCCAAAATGGGATATTTTAAGAAAAATCAGATTGTTAGCAGATAATGCCTATGCTACAGACTTGATAGATGAGAAATTACACACTTTCCTTGTTCCAACACATCCGAGAACACCTATAATATATATTCTCCCGAAGATCCATAAGAACTTACAAGAACCTCCCGGACGCCCTATAGTGTCCGGGATAGATTCGGTATTTTCGGGAGTGGCAGTCCTTTTGGATAAACTATTGAGACCTTTTGCAATGAGTGCCAAATCATACGTGAGGGACACCATGGATTTCCTCTCCAGGCTCTCAGAGTTGGAGTTTGAGGAGGGAGATCTGTTGGTGTCCTTAGACGTATCTAGCCTCTACACGAGTAAAGAGCATGAACTGGGTATTGAGGCAGTCAAATGGGCATTAAGAGATTCAGATTTCTGTCCAGAACTGAGGACCTTTGTTATATCCCTCCTTGAAATAGTTTTGATGGATAACTATTTCATGTTTGAGGACAAGTTCTTTCAGCAATGTCGGGGGACCGCAATGGGGTCCAATGTGGCCCCGACATATGCCAACATATATATGACTAATGTGGAGGAGTTATCTATATACCCATCCACCCTCTTTACATTAGTGAGGGGGTGGATGAGGTATATAGATGACATCTTCCTGATCTGGAAGGGGACAAGAGAAGAACTACAGTCCTTTCACGACCAGATTAATACCATACATCAACAATTGAGTTTTACGGTAGTATGTTCAGCAGAATCTTTACAGTTTCTAGATACCAAAGTGTATGTGAAAGATGATAAGCTAGAAACAGATTTGCACATTAAAAATACTGATCGAAATAGTCTACTACGCTATGACAGTGCACACCCTAGGAGGACTATAGAATCACTACCCTATAGTCAGTTGCTTCGGGTCCGGAGGATAGTCTCAGAAGAGACATTGGTAGAAGAAAGGCTAAATGATATGGGGAGACGATTCCAAGCACGTAATTACCCTAAAAACTAGTAGATCGACAGGTGGAAAAGGCAAGATCACGCTCAAGACAGGAACTCTTAGTCCCTAAAGTGAAAACAATGGCTTCTAATAAAGAAAGAATTCCCTTTGTTTCAACCTACACTAAAGTTAGTGATAAACTGACTAGAATTGTGAGACATAATTGGCATATATTAGCGAATCTTTTCCACAAGTGGAGGAATTTAAACGTCCCCCTTATGTCTTTTTAGAAGACCAAGAAACCTAGGAGATCAACTGACTAGAGTGGAATTGGATAAGAAAATACATAGAGAAGGTAGGAAAGGATGTTATCCCTGTTTGGGGTGCTGCAATTGCGGCGCTCTAGTAAAGGGAAACTCCTTCCATCACCCTAGAACGGGTAGAAGCTTCAATATCAATGGGTTTTATACCTGTAATACAGAGTTTGTGATCTATATTCTGCGGTGTCCGTGTGGTCTTCTCTATGTAGGGGAGACCACACAGCCCTGCAAGAAAAGAATTAATAACCATAGGTACACAATCCGTAAATTGTTTGAAAATAAAAAGGACCCAAATTATAAAAGTGAAACAGAGCTTCCAATACCAGAGCATTTCTGGAAATCCCAACATAATGTGTCACAATTAAGGTTCATGATTATAGATGGAGTATTACCTCTGAAGAGAGGGGGCGATAGAGAAAAACTCTTGAAACAGAAAGAGCTTAAATGGATTTACGATTTGGATACGTTGGAGCCTAGGGGCCTCAACAGAGACTTTAAGATAGGCTCCCTGTTCTAAACTTTATCCCAGGTCTTGTGAAGTGAAGTGCCCGGCCTATGGCTGTGTTTTAACTGTATAAATTGGTTACATATAACTAATTAACCCAAAACCCCCCCCTTTTTTCCTTTTTCTTTTTACTTGCAGATGAAATGTCGATGTAGCTGAAGGGGAACCTACCAGGATTTGCTAGATTGCAAAATTGGATAAAACCTTAATTATGGACCATTGCCATATTGTCTCTTAAGCCGTTATAAAGTAGTAAGTAGATTGTAAGATGGGGAAACATGAGGAAAATTGCCTGGGTCCGGTCGGATCTATATAGAGATAGTGCCACCGAGAAGAGATGCATGATTTATAAGGAACGGGGTAGCAGGTTGCAGCGAGCGTATGCAGTAGAGGAGGTAGCTTTGGAGACATTCCTCACCTGGATAGGGTGAGAAATGGACCTCTAATAGAATGACTCCCCTCAGAATGGTAATAAAACACAGTATGGCCCAGTCCATGTGTATGCTACACGTGACTGTGACCTACATTTAACAGCATGATTGTTAGCTGCGAAACACTGCAAACTAAACCCTGATTGAATGATTTGAAATGGATGGAAGGTGGTACAATGAATAAATGCTGTATAGAATATGAAGCTAAATAATGGATCTGTGGGGACCAAGGCAATTACCCATGTTTCTTTGCAAGTATAATATAAATAATACTATGTATGGCACACTGATTAAGTGATGTAACAGGCATAGGGATAAATGGCAATAGGGGCCTTGAGAATCCATACTTTGAATTCTGAAAAAACAACATAAGTTAAAGATGTTCAGTCTATTTGAATTACGAACATATGAGCGCCGATGGTTTAATGCCTAAATTGTATAGCGCTACAGTTTAGAAGTGCCCGATCAGCTGTGATGCGGCCAATACTGTAGAGTCAGCTGACTAGAGAAAGCCTACGTAAGAGCAGCTGACAGGGTAGGAGGGCGTACCCTCCGGTTACTAGATGCAACAAGATGACGTAACAACAGCTGACTGAGAAGGAAGGAGTTCCTTCCGGTCACCTGATCGCAAGAGCGCCCGAGAACAGAGATGACGCCACGGGCGCATGCGCACTGATGATCGAGGCACGCTGAACTCCAAGAAGTATGCAATCGAGCGATCCTGGAGGTCCCCCAAGGCTGGTTATTACAAGCAAGTAAGATATTGATTATATACATGTAAGCATCTATGAGAATGCCATGATCGATCATTTGTTGGAGCTAAAGGGAAAATAAAGGGGGAGGGGTTATCAATTGCGGGGGGTGGTACAACACTTGCACTTTATGTATTTAAGGAGTCACACTGTGTAGTAGAGGTGAGCTTGAGAAAGACTATTATTGTCGAAACGTCGCTGTTATCTTTTTGGAACCAATAAAACTACAAGAAATCAACTGCATTGGAGTGCCGCGGTTTACTTTGTAAAGTGTCTGTTTTTCTGTTATGGGATCTCTCTCCTCTGTTTGGGTGCTAGGGCCTAAATTGCTAAAAGTGGCCTGTTGCATTGGTGGGTGACATGATGTCTGCTTTGCTGTTATGGGACCTCTCTCCTCTGTCTGTGTGCTAGGGCATAAATTCCTGAAAGTGGCCTGTTGCAATGCTGTGTGACATGATGACTGTTTTGTTGTTATGGGACCTTTTTCCTCTGTCTCGGTGCCATGGGACTACATTTCTGATAAATGCCTGCTGCATTGGTGGTTGACATGATGCCTGTTTTGCTGTTATGGGACCTCTCTCTTCTGTCTGGCTGCTAGAGCCTAAATTCCTGAAAGTGGCCTGTTCCATTGCTGGGTGACCTGATGACTTTTTTGCTGTTATGGGACCTCTCTACTCTGTCTGGGTGGCAGGGGCCTACATTAATGATAATTGCCTCCTGCTTTGGTGGGTGGCATGATGCTTTTTTTGCTGTTATGGGACCTCTTTTCTTTGTCTGGGTGCTAGGGCCTAAATTGCTGAAAGTGGCCTGTTGCATTGGCAGGTGACATGATGCCTGTTTTGCTGTTATGGGACATTTTTCCTCTGTCTGGGTGCCAGGGACTTACATTTATGATAATCGCCTGCTGCATTGGTGGATGAAACGATGCCTGTTTTGCTGTTATGGGACCTCTCTCCTCTGTCTGGGTGGCCCGGTCCTACATTAATGATAATTTCATGCTGCATTGGTGGGTGACATGATGCCTGTTTTGCTGTTATGTGACCTCTCTACTCTGTCTGGGTGGCAGGGGCATACATGAATGATAATTTTATGCTGCATTGGTGGGTGACATGATGCCTGTTTTGCTGTTATGGGACCTCTCTCCTCTGTCTGGGTGACAGGGTCCTACATTAATTATAATCGCCTGCTGCATTGGTGGGTGACATGATGCCTGTTTTGCTGTTATGGGACCTTTCTTCTCTGTCTCTGTGCTAGGGCCTAAATTGCTGAAAGTGGCCTGTTGCATTGGTGGGTGACATGATGCCTGTTTTGCTGTTATGGGACCTCTCACCTCTGTCAGGGTGCAAGGGGCCTACATTAAGGATAACCGCCTGCTGCATTGGTGGGTAACATGATGCCTGTTTTGCTGTTATGGGACCTCTCTCTCCTCAGTCTGTGTGCTATGGCCTAAATTCCTGAAAGTGGCCTGTTCCATTGCTGGGTAACATGATGCCAGATTTGCTGTTATGAAACCTTTCTCCTCTGTCTAGCTGCTAGGGTCCTCCATTAATGATAATCGCCTGCTGCATTGCTGGTTGACATGATGCCTGTTTTGCTGTTATTGGATCTTTTTCCTCTGTCTGGGTGCCAGGGGCGTACATTAATGATAATCGCTTCCTAAATTGGTGGGTGACATGATGCCAGTTTAGCTGTTATGGGACCTCTCTCCTCTGTCTGGGTGCTAGGGGCCTAAAATTAATGATAATCGCCTTCTGCATTGGTGGGTGACATGATGCCTGCTTTGCTGTTATGGGATCTTTCTCCTCTGTCTGGGTGCTAGGGCCTACATTGCTGAAAGTGGCCTGTTCCATTGCTGGTTGATATAATGCCTGTTTTGCTGTTATGGGACCTTTTTCCTCTGCATTGGTGCCAGGGGACTACATTAATGATAATCGCATGCTGCATTTGTGGGTAACATGATGCCTGTTTTGCTGTTATGGGACCTTTCTCCTCTGTCTGGGTGCTTTGGCCTAAATTCCTGAAAGTGGCCTCTTCCATTGTTGGGTGACATGATGCCTGTTTGCTGTTATGGGACCTCTCTCCTCTGTCTGGGTGCCAGGGGCCTAAAATTAATGATAATCGCCTTCTGCATTGGTGGGTGACATGATGCCTGCTTTGCTGTTATGGGATCTTTCTCCTCTGTCTGGGTGCTAGGGCCTACATTGCTGAAAGTGGCCTGTTCCATTGCTGGTTGATATAATGCCTGTTTTGCTGTTATGGGACCTTTTTCCTCTGTATTGGTGCCAGGGGACTACATTAATGATAATCGCATGCTGCATTTGTGGGTAACATGATGCCTGTTTTGCTGTTATGGGACCTTTCTCCTCTGTCTGGGTGCTTTGGCCTAAATTCCTGAAAGTGGCCTCTTCCATTGTTGGGTGACATGATGCCTGTTTGCTGTTATGGGACCTCTCTCCTCTGTCTGGGTGCCAGGGGCCTAAAATTAATGATA
>JAKVIS010001263.1:0-37310 GCA_033119425.1 Bufotes viridis
ATACACTTATTGCATTTTTTATCAAAGACATAGTAGAACAATAAATTTAGAGAAATTTTTTAGAGAAATGTAGTTTTATTTGACAAATTTTCCAACATAAAGTGAAAAATATCATTTTTTTGCAAAAATTTCATCAAAAAAAGTAAAATATAAAAAAAAGTAAAAATGTCAGCAAGAAATAAATAGCACCAAATGAAAGCTCTATTAGTGAGAAGAAAAGGAGGTAAAATTAATTTGGGTGGTAAGTTGCATGACGGAGCAATAAACGGTGAAAGTAGTGTAGTGCGGAATTGTAAAAAGTGGCCTGGTCTTTAAGGGTGTTTAAGGTAGGGGGGCTGAAGTGGTTAAAGAGGCAAGGCACTGTGGGTGATACTGCTAAGGGAGCGGAGTGCTGTGGAGGTCACAGTTAAGGGGGCAGTTAATACGGACTTAAAAACCCTGCCCCCAGGTCCCGCTAAGCCATGCCCTGACCCTGTTAGGCCACACCCCTTCCACTCCACATCCAACAGGGATTGAAAAAATGAAGGTAAAAGTCAACTTCTGGCAGCTTCAGGGGTGGGAGGGAGGGTGACTTTCTCCCTGCAGCTCACGCTCAGACAGCACAGTGCTGCTGTCTGAGAGTGAGCTGTTCAAAAGGACATCCCTGTGTCCGTCCAGGCCCTACGCCAGACGGAGGACAGGTAGTCTGAAAGCTGGACTGTCCGGCCTAAAATCGGACCTCTGGCCACTGCAGGAGCAGGCTGCTGTGGAGGTCACAGTTAAGGGGATGTTCTGCTATGGAAGTCAGTGTTAAAGGGCAGATTGCTGTAGAGGCCACTGTTGAAGGGACAGGGTGTTATGGAAATCACTGTTAAGGAGATGGGGTACTGTGGAGGTCACTAATAAAGGGGCGGCCGCTGTGGAGGTCACTGTAAAAGGGGCAGGCTGCTGTGGAGGTCACTGTTAAGAGGGCAAGAGGCTGTGGATGTCACTGTTAAAGGGGTGAGCTGCTGTGGAGGTCACTGTTAAAGGAGCGGGATGCTGTGGAGGTCACTGTTAAAGGGGCTGGCGCTGTGGAGGTCTCTGTTAAGAGGGCAGGGAACGGTGGAGGTTACAGTTAAGGGGGAGGTCCGCTATAGAGGTCAGTTTTAAGGGGCGGGGAGCTGCAGAGGTCACTGTTAAGGGGGCAGGGTAGATGTCACTGTTATAGTGGATACTGTCGATATCTTTTAGCGACACACACAAACATTAAATTAAATAGATGAAATACACCCGTGCGAAGCCGGGTCTTTCTGCTAGTCAATAATATAATTAAAATTATCTGTATCAGTATCTCAGTGTTCGTGTCCTAAATATCTAGATCTGAGTAATAATGCTCCTAAAATATATATATATTTGTTAGTCTGTAACTCTATTAATTGGCAGGATTAGGGATACACCGTTGTGATATACAATAGAGGAGAACCCTCTTTGGTGGGATTCCGTATGGATGAGGCTGTTTGGCTATGTTAGCAAGGAATCTGCATGGTTGTGCGGGCTCCGGGCTGACTAATGACCTTGGTTGAGACGGGGGTGCGCTGGCAAGTGCGGCCCCGTCACGCCACAGTCTCTAGTACGGTTCCGCCGATATAGTTCAATTATAGTCTGATACAGTGTTTTGCCCTATAACAACATGGCCGCTAAGGAAAAGGAGAATAATCTGAGCATGCGTCAATCCTACTGCTGAACTACCCATAAGTATAATGGCGCACAATGCGCCCTTTGTAGTAATGAGCATGCGCAAGTCTATCAGTCACGGTCAGGGAGTGACGTAGGTTGTAACGTCGCTGTAGACATGCGCAGTGGTCACCGCAGGACGCAAACTTCATTACGGAATGTTACCGTCGTGCATTATCTGGTCAGTACATTAACTCATTGTTCCCCACAGTTCCAGCGATTACAAACACAGGCACTTTTGCGCACCAATATTGTGTAATATGATATGAATAAATATATACATTTGATGTTATATATTGTCAAAATGTATACACTAGATATATTTTGTTTCACATAATGTTTTTTGATGTAATATATGCTTCTGTAATTTTATATACATGAAAGAGTTAAACTATGTAATTTGCATAATGAACTGTTAGCACTGCCCATTTGATTGAGCACATGTTAAATATCTTGCACTTTCTTGTATTCACTGCTTGAAAAAGGCTCAGTTTGGAGCCGAAACGTCGCGATTCCACATGGGTGATTAAACCTTTTTATTTATTTCAATTTTGGAGTGCCGCTTGCTTTTTGATTTTGTATATTGGGTTTGAGCATATACCCTGGAGCAGGGGCGTAGCTAACGGCTCATGGGCCCTGGTGCAAGAGTTCAGCTTGGGCCCCCTTCCCTCAGTGCTTTGTGTGTCTTCTTATGCAGCCCAAGGGTCTTTGGGCCCCCTCAGGCTCCTGGGCCCGGTAGCGACTGCTACCTCTGCACCCCCTATAGCTACGCCCATGCCCTGGAGCAGAGCACCCGCCTAAAAATCTTTTTCAGTGCTGCCAGATATTTTTCCTTTTAATATATATATATATATATATATATATATATATATATGTATATGAATATGGGGGACATTTATCAAGTCCGATAACGTTTTAAGTACTGGTCTTGATTCCCTCTGTGCTGCCAGAAGATGCAACAAATTGATGCTGATGGCACAGGCCTCATGAATATTTTGCCTCCTCCGGCAGTCTGTGCAACGTACTTTAAGGGCCGTTTTCTACTATCCTCAGGACAGCTCATCAATATCAGATTGGTGGGAGTCCGACACCCGTCACCGCAGCTGATCAGCTGTATGAAGCGCTCATCACTCTTCAAACAGCTGATTGGCGGGGGTGACAGGAGTCGGAACCCCTCCGATCTGATATTGATAACCTATCTCAAGCAGGGATGCTCAACCTGTGGCCCTCCAGCTGTTGTAAAACTACAACGCCCACCATGCTCTGCTGTAGGCTGATAGCTGTAGGCTGTCCAGGCATGCTGGGAGTTGTAGTTTTGCAACAGCTGGAGGGCCACAGGTTGGGCATCCCTGATCTAGAGGATAGGTCATCAGTAATAAAAAGTGGAAAACCAGTTTAAAGTGGCTGTGCAGGCTGTATATATTGATGCCCTTTCCTCAGCCATCACCACGATGATCATCTGTTTGAACAGGAGGCGGCGCCCCATGCGTCCACTGCTTCCTGGTCATTACACTGTTCGTTGTTTCCTTTGCAGTGGCGTAATATAATAACAAGTACTTGCTCCATTTACTTGTAATTACATCTGAGTCGACAGGCAGTGTAAGATATTGATGACCTATCAGATTAGATATTGATTACCTATCCTGAGGATGGGAGGGGGGCACCATTTCAGTTTTCTCCTTGGGCAGTAGAAAGGCTAGGTCAGCCCTACCGGATAAAGACGGGGGGGCCCCAGTCCGCCCCAGATGCCAGCTGTTAGGGGATCCTGGATGCAATGAACGCTTCCATCAATATAGTCCTTTCACCTACTGACCGCTCAGCTCTCATTGCTCCTTCCCTCCTCCAGGCCGCCTACTTCACTATTCAGCCCTGCAGGCACAGATTGTGCTGCCAGCCTGTGTAGGAGTCTAATGAAGGCACATATTAGTGCCGAAACGCGTCACTTAGATATTATGTGACCAATAAAGCAGCAATATTGAAAATCAATTGAAGCGAGTGCCGGTCTTCATCTCTACATTGTTTCCGGGGACGCCGACCATTGTCTAGCAGTGCCGACCAGTCCAGCATCACTTATTTGAGCAGTCATGGGGCCAAAACTGACCAAATAACTCAAGTATCAACTCAGCCTTAGGCCCCTTGCACACGACAGTATTTTTCGGACCGTATACTGGCAGTTTTTTCAGTTCAGTATACTGACAGTATACTGAACCATTCACTTCAATGGGTCTGCAAAAAATACTGAAGTGTCTCTGTATGCCTTCCGTTTCCGTTTTTCCTGTTCCGTTTAAATATAGACCATGTCCTATTCTTGTCCACAAATCACGTTCAGTGGCTCCATTCAAGTCAATGGGTCTGCAAAAAAAACGGAAAGCATACGGAAGTGCATCCGTATGTCTTCCGTATCCGCTCCGTTTTTTGCGGAACCATCTATTGAAAATTTTAAGACCAGCCCAATTTTCATTATGGAATTAATGTATACTGTATATGCCAAACGGAAAAACGGAACGGAACAACGGAACCAAAACGGAAACAAAACAGAAGCAAAAAACGGAAAGACTGATCCGTTATAAACGGACAGCAAAACACTGAAAAAAAAATACGTTCGTGTGCAAGAGGCCTCACAGGTAGATGTTAGCATCAAGAAGAAGCGCAGTCCTTTTCCACCCTCGTCAGCTGATTCCACATAGATGTCTACAGAACCTGTTCTATTAAACGCTTATACAAGTAGAGCCCCTGACAGAGTGGAAAGGGTGTCAACAGTAAGTTTGTGTTGACGTCACTGATTAATTTGCCCTTCCTCTGATCCGTCAGAACAATAACCCACAAAAAACGGATCCTGTCTGATGAGCATACGCCTTCACTTGGTCAGCATTTGCTCAATAATTCATCAGTATTGCTAATACCAAAAAAACAGGAGTGGAGCTAAAACAGAGATGACACGTGAATGGAATATTTGCATGTTCAAATCACAAGCTAATTCTGATGGGTCCATACAGGCCGTACAGCTACTATACAGACAGGATCCGTTATGCGTCTAATTTATCCTTGCTGTCTGAAGAAAGTTCAAATAAATAATGATGTCAGCCAGGCCGAAAGCCAAAATAGTGGACCAGTCATGAAGGGGGGAGGGTGGGAACAGCATGAAAAGGCCACACAGTGGACCTATGACATAGTGGTGAGGTGGAAGCAGCATGAGGAGACCACAGAGTGGCCCAATGACAGGGTCTGGAGATGGCAGCAGCATTAGGAGTCCACAAAATGGCAAGGTGACATAGTGTTGAGATGACGGCAGCGGCAGCATCAGGACACCACAGAGTAGCAAGGTGACATAGTGTGGAGATGGCAGCAGCATCAGGATACCACAGAGAGGCAAGGTGACAGTGTGGAGATGGCAGCAGCATTAGGAGACCACAAAATGGCAAGATGACAGTGTAGAGGTGGCAGCAGCAGCATCAGGATACCACAGAGTGGCAAGGTGACATAGTGTGGAGATGGCAGCAGCAGCATCAGGATACCACAAAGTTACCCAGTGACAGAGTGGGGCGGTGGGTGGCAATACCAGTACCCGCTGGCGAAGGTGGGTGAAAGAAGGAGCACTTGGCATCAGATGTGTGGCATCAGGCAGGTGGGAGCATTAGTAGTAGCTGAGGCAGGTAGCCAGAAGAAACCAGTTTCTTTTTTTCAAGGATCTAGTGAGGCGGCATGGATGATCTAATCAGATGCATCAGGAATTGGTGTGTGGAAATCCTGGCTGATCCACGCCTGGTTCATCTTGACAAAGGTTAGTCTCTCCACATTTTGGGTGGACAGACGAGTTCTCCCTGGGGTCACTATGGTCCCGGCCGCACTAAACACCCACTCTGATGCCACACTACTGGCTGGGCAGGACAGCTTTTCCAGGGCAAAATCAGCCATCTTGGCTGCCTAGTAGTCCAGCGGATCTTCAGTGTGGGTTGGCAGGGTGCTGTCCAAGTATGCTACCACCTGCTGGTTTAGGTCCTGCTACAGGTCTAGCTGCTGCTGCTGGTGAGTAGTTTCTTCACTATGCGGGTGAAGAAAGCTACTCATCAGCGACTGTAGACTCAGGCTGCTGCTGATGGAGGCGGTACTGCTTCTGCCTCCCCACCCCTCCCCAGCAGCCATGGCAGTGGAACGTGAGCACTGAGGAGCCCCCCGGTCAGACCTGCGAGAGGATGGACGATGGCGCAGATAGGCAGCAGCAAACTGACTACATAGGATGTCTCTGTAGTAGTTCTGTTTGTCCTCGCTCTCAGTGGGTGTAAAAAAGGCCCCCATTCTGGACCAGTAGCGATGGTCCAACCAGGTGGAGAGCCAGAAGTCATCCTTCTGCCGAATGGTGACAATTCAGCTGTCACTACGCAAGCAAGTGAGCATGCAGCGGGCCATTTGTGCAAGTGACTCGGAGGGACTCCCTGCCTCCATCTCCACTGAATACGCATAAGCTGCCACTGGCTGACATCGAAGTTACACAGTACTCCTATCCGCTTGCATCATCAAGAAATCGTTAATGGCCTTTCTCTGTTTGTATAGTCGGTCCAACATTTGGAGGGTGGAATTCTAATGGGTGGAAACGTAGCATAACCAGCCTTTGTTGGGGGATGCCGTTCTGCCGCTGCAACTCAAGGAGGGTGTGCATTGCTGTTTACGAGTGGCTTAAGTGAATGCAAATTTTTCTGGCCATTTTTAGGATGTCTTGCAGATGGGTGGAAGACTTGAGGAACCGCTTGACAACCAGATTGAACATGTGTGCCATACAGGGCCCATAGCTCAGCCTTCCTTGACGCAGTGCTGTGGTGTCGGTCACCATGTTTCCAATTTTAAGTTGTCGCGGAGAAAGCCAGGATTCGATTTCTTGATGAATCACACAGAGTAGTTCCTCCCCTGTGTGACTCCGTTCGCCCAGGGAAATGAGGTGCAGAACAGCATGACACCACCATGCCCTGCACATGTCTACCAGATGAGAAGGCAGAGGCAGACATTGTCTGGACCAACGGCGTGAGAACGTGGAGGCGGAAGCGGCGTCACCTGGCCAAGTTGCTGGTGTGGCTCTGCAGGAACCACATTAACCCAGTGAGCCGTAAAGGACATGTACTGTGCCTGACTGTAGTTACAGCTCCACGCGTCCGCGCTGCCGTGCACTTTGGCAGACACAGACAGGCTCAAAGACAGGCCCACCATGGCAAAGAAATGACGGCTTGGGACTCTCCACCTTGGCTCAAGCTATCAGTTCTCACTTGGAAAGGGAGAGACTGCAGCACCAGCAACTTGGACAGGAGCATGTTCAGCTTCTGCGCCGTTGGAAGCATGGACGCAGGGGCGTAGCTAACGGCTCATGGGCCCTGGTGCAAGAGTTCAGCTTGGGCCCCCCTTCCCTCAGTGCTTTGTGTGTCTTCTTATGCGGCACAAGGTCCTTTGGGCCCCCTCAGGCTCCTGGGCCCGGTAGCAACTGCTACCTCTGCTCCCCCTATAGCTACGCCCATGCATGGACGCATACTGCTGTCTCTTGGCAATCGCTTCGGTGATCGATTGCGGACGGAATGACTGATGAGGAGGAGGAGGAGCAGGAGCATCTGGACCAGCATAAGATGGGAATGACAGACAGCTCCCTTCGGCTGAGGTGGTGGAGCTTTTACTGCCTGAAAACCGGTACGTGCCACTGGGTGATGCAGCGGTTGCTGTGGCAGGCTGGACCACCACATCGGAGCCACTGTTCTTCCAGGCCACTGTATGGCGACGCTGCTGTATTGCGACCCTGGCCACGCTTCACCTTCTCCCCACAAATTTGACATAAGGCCATGTTCACCTCCTCTGGCGCTTAGAAAAAAACTGCCACACCGCCAAGTAGGTGATTTTCCCCTCAACAGTCCACACTGACTAACTGCTACTGCCGCTGCCTCCATGAACCTACCCCTGCACCACTACTTCCCGGGCAGTTAGGCTGCTGCGAAGCAGGTGGTCTACCCTGGGCATGTTTGGCTCCCGACCTCACACTGCTGCAACCCTGCTGACTCCCAGCCATGCTACCACCTTGCTGGCTCCGTCGCTGCCTCACGTTCAAGCTGCCACCCTCTTCTCCTGATGATGACGATGAAGCCCCTTCTGCACCCGGCTCCCAAGTGCGATCGGCTTCATCATCATCGAGTAGTGTCTGCACGTCCCTGATGTCCTCCTCAACGGCCTCTTGGTCAGGTAGCTGACCGCTCGCAACACCACCACCCACGCCACTCTTCTTATCTCTACTTGCCCGCCTAGCGGAGGAAGCGGAGGATGTCTCCTCCAGATCTTGGCTGGACAGCAGCTGTTGACTGTCCTCTAGTAGCTCTTCCTCGCTGAAAAGTGTAGCTGAGCCTACAGCATATACTACTTCTCGCGGTGAGGGAACAGAAAAGGACAGAGGCAGGTTGAGGACAGGTGAGGGCACTAGGCCTGCTCCCGGGCCATGCCAACTAAGGGTTGGGTCTGATGAACCCACCAACTGTTGGCTGGGGGTGTTTGAAGTCACTTGGGATGAAGTGGATAACCGTGCTAACCAATTAATAACCACTGGGTTGCTGGTCAAGACACGACTGCTAGATGATACCGGGAGCTCAGGCCTCTTGCTGCGACTCCTGCTGCCACGCCCCCTTACTCTGCTGCGACCTCTGTCTGCGCAAGAAACATTTAGGCCTTTGCCACTCCTCTGTGCATGGCCTGGCACTTCTCTGTCAGACATACTTTTAGCTGAACAAAATAAATTAAAAGCAAATTAAAAAACCCTAAAAGCAACGTATATATTTTTCGTTTTGTACTGAAATAGGCCACTAAACGCTTTTACAGCAAATAACGGCAATAGTGAATTGCGTATATATGTCTCTTGTAGTACAGAAATACATCACTAAACGCTTTTAACCCCAAATAACTGCAGAAGTAAACTTTTCCTCTATATTTTTATTATTTTTGTAATGAAATAGGCCACTAAACGCTTTTACCGCAAATAACAGCATCAGTGAACTGCGTATATATTTTTCTTGTAGTACAGAAATATGTCACTAAACGCTTTGTACCCGAAATAACTGCAGAAGTAAACTGCGTATATATTTTTCTTTTTGTAATATAATAGGCCACTAAACGCTTTTGCCGCAAATAACGGCAACAGTGAACTGTGTATATATTTTTCTTGTAATACAGAAATACGTCACTAAACGCTCTCAGTACATATAGCTGCAGAAGTGAACTGCGTATATATTTTTCTTTTAGTAATGAAATAGGCCACTAAACGTTTTTACCACAAATAATGGCAACAGTGAACTGGGTGTATATTTTTCTTGTAGTACAGAAATATGTCACTAAACGCTTTAGTAACATAGTAACATAGTACATAAGGCCGAAAAAAGACATCTGTCCATCCAGTTCGGCCTGTCATCTTGCTATTTGATCCAGAGGAAGGCAAAAAAAAACTGTTAGGTAGAAGCCAATTTTCCCCACTTAAGGGGAATAAAAAAAATTCCTTCCCGACTCCAATCAGGCAATCAGAATAGCTCCCTGGATCAACAACCCATCTCTAGTAGCTATAGCCTGTAATATTATTATACTCCAGAAATACGTCCAGGCCCCTCTTAAATTCCTTTATTGTACTCGCCATCACCACCTCCTTAGGCAGGAGGTTATTTTTGCTTTAAACCCGAAATAACTGCAGAAGTGAACTGCGTATATATTTTTCTTTTTGCAATGAAATAGGCAACTAAACGACGTTGCCGCAACTAACGGCAACAGTGAACTGCGTATATATTTTTCTTGTAGTACAGAAATACGTCACTAAACGCTCTCAGCACATATAGCTGCAGAAGTGAACTGTGTTACCAAAAACAAGGCAAAAAATACAATAATAATTCAAAAAATTCATCTTTATTCCAAATACATTATCATAATAAAAAACAAGGAAGATGGGACATTAAAAAGACAGGAAAATGTAATATCCATAAAGGGAGCAGTGATGTATCCAATGAACCACAGTAGGTACTACTCAAAACAGAGGAGCATAAAGACTCACATATAGTAATGACATAAAGTGCAAAGTGCCTATTACAAGAAAAGCAAATTCACAAAAACAGGCATAAAGATGCCAGGTAATGCCTACGTGGCACATCAATAGCACTGCTCACCGAACCAACTGGGTTCCGGTGAGCAGTGCTATTGATGTATTTGTAGGTATTACCTGGCACTTTATGCCTTTATATTGTTTTTGTGAATTTGCTTTTCTTGTAATAGGCACTTTGCACTTTATGTCATTACTATATGTGAGTCTTTATGCTCCTCTGTTTTGAGTAGTACCTACTGTGGTTCATTGGATACATCACTGCTCCCTTTATGGATATTACATTTTCCTGTCTTTTTAATGTCCCATCTTCCTTGTTTTTTATTATGATAATGTATTTGGAATAAAGATGAATTTTTTGAATTATTATTGTATTTTTTGCCTTGTTTTTGGTAATATTATTGAGGGACTAGGTTCTAATAGGTTTTTGTCCCATACATTTATAGGTGTTAAGAAGTGAACTGTGTACATATTTTTCTTTTTGCTAT
Organism: Bufotes viridis; assembly: GCA_033119425.1. Classification (NCBI taxonomy): domain Eukaryota; kingdom Metazoa; phylum Chordata; class Amphibia; order Anura; family Bufonidae; genus Bufotes; species Bufotes viridis. Next base: position 10,279 of record JAKVIS010001263.1, read on the forward strand.
GAAATAGGCCACTAAACGCTTTTACCGCAAATAACGGAAACAGTGAACTGCGTAAATATTTTTCTTGTAGTACAGAAATACGTCACTAAATGCTTTATGCACAAATAGCTGCAGAAGTGAACTGCATATATATTTTTCTTTTTGTAATGAAGTAGGCCACTAAACTCTTTTACAGCAAATAACGGCAAAAGTGAACTGCGTATATATTTTTCTTGTAGTACAGAAATAGTTCACTAAACGCTTTCACCACATATAGCTGCAGAAGTGAACTGCGTATATATTTTTCTTTTTGTAATGAAATAGGCCACAAAATGCTTTTACCGAAAATAACGACAACAGCGGACTGTGTATATATTTTTCTTGTAGTACAGAAATACGTCACTAAACGCTTTCACCACATATAGCTGCAGAAGTGACCTGCATATATATTTTTGTTTTTATACTGAAATAGGCCACTAAACGCTTTTACCGCAAATAACGGCAACAGTGAACTACGTATATATTTTTCTTGTAGTATTGAAATACGCCACTAAATGCTTTCACCACATATAACTGCAGTGAATTGCGTATATATTTTTCTTTTTCCACAGATATAAGGCACTAAGGCTTTTCAACATAGCACTTGCACCCCAAGAACAAATTGCTGGAATGACAGAGCTGTATAATGGCTATTTGGATCCATAAATTATCTTTCCCTGCACTTGTAAATCGCTTTTCTAGCACTGTCCCTAGCGCCTTCTGACGTCTCTCCCTGCACTAAGATGCTGTAAAAAGATTCTTCCCTATACTTTCCCTGGACTTATAAATCGCTTTTTCAGTTTTTTCTTTTCACAATTAGCTTTTTCCAATTGCTGTCCCTAGTGCCTTCTCACGTCTGCCCCTGCACTCAGAACGCTGGAAAATGGCAGAATCTAAAATGGCTGCGGTATTTATAGGGATGTGACATCACAGGGCTGGCTGGCTGCTGATTGGCTGCATGTATGCATGTCAATCTTGGTGATCCCATCTTCCCAGAGTTCCTTGCCCCATGTCCTCACACGTGTGGTCTCCATTTTAGGAAAAATTGCGATTTGTTTCCACGAAGCGCGAGAAAATTCGCATTCATTGCGAAATGAATTTTTCCTGAAATTCGGATAGAATGCCACTTGGTCTGATTTGATTCGGTCATCTCTAGCTATAGTGTAACAAAACACGAAAAGTCAAGGGTTGGTAATACTTTTGCAAGGCACTGTATCTATCTATCTATCTATCTATCTATCTATTTAATATATTATAAAGCGTCTCTCATAAAACATCTGCGGGAGATGTCCACATCAGATAATTTGCCTTAAGCTGTGTCATCTGCAGCAGGCCCTGGGCATATTTCATGTCAATTCAATCTTCTGTAGAAATGAACGCTCTTAATTCCTTTCATCAAGCTATGAATATTAAAGTGAGAATGTCAGGATTGTATGTCATCTGGTAAACCTGAGCCTCCCTGGGTAACATGCAGCGGGAAGTCAATGAGGAGCCTAGGATTCATCTAGTGATTCCTTATACTCACTAATAATCTGTGTCAGGTTAAACACATTGAAAAATAACTAAGGGGCTTGTATATGATATGCTCCACAACACTGAAACTGGCACACCACGAAGGACAGGCCGGAAGGTCATGCACATTAAGGAAGTAGCAAATGTTGCTAAGATTTGCTGATGATTACATTTTTAAGCACCTAGCTCCAATCTATCGTGAGTGGGAGAGACATATAAAACAGCTTCAGGGAAAGCACTGCTGCAGCTGGACCCTTCCTCTGCCAGTCAGGGGAATGTCCGCTCCAGTAAGCAGGGGACCAGTAGAGCAGGGCAGGCCAGACAGGTGCTTATAGTGTGAGACTCAATTATTAGGGGTACAGATAGGGCAATCTGTCACAAAGACCAGGATCGTCAAACGGTTTGTTGTCTTCCTGGCGCTCGAGTTCGACACAACGCGGATCGGGTTGACAGATTACTGGGAGGGGCTGGAGAAGATCCAGAGGTCATGGTCCATATCGGAACCAATGACAAAGTTAGAGGATGGTGGAGCGTCCTTAAAATTTTTTTAGGGATTTAAGACACAAGCTTAGGGCAAGGACCTCAAAGGTAGTGTAGTGTACTGCCTGTACTGCCTGTACCATGAGCCACACAAGAAAGGCAGCAGGAGATTAGGGAGGTTAACAAGTGGCACAAGAACTGGTATAAGAAGTAGGGGTTTGGGTTCCTGGAGAACTGGTCCGACTTCTCTGTCGGCTACAGGCTCTATTGTAGGGACGGGCTGCACCTCAATGGGGAAGGGGCAGCTGTGTTGGGGGAGAAGATGGCTAGAAGGTTGGAGGAGTGTTTAAACTAAGGACTGGGGGGGAGGGAATTTACATTATAGGAAGGGAAGATGGTGTAGATAGAGACCGGGGGCAAGGTAGTGTGACTGCGGGAACAATGGAAGGAGGGACTAGAACAGTTCAAAACGAAAGGTGTAGGGTAAAAAATATACATAAACCTCTTAATTGTATGTACACTAATGCCAGAAGCCTGACTAACAAGACTGGTGAACTGGAATTAGTGATGTGTGAGGAGGACTATGACATAGTGGGAATAACTGAGACATGGCTGGATGATAGCTATGACAGTGGGAATAACTGAGACATGGCTGGATGATAGCTATGACTGGGCAGTTAATGTACAGGGTTACAGTCTGTCTAAAAAGGATCGCCAAAACTGGAGAGGGGAAGGGTCTGCCTGTATGTAAAGTCCTGTCTAAAGCCCACAGTCCGAGAAAATATAAGTGAGCGACATGAGCATGTGGAGTCACTGTGGGTAGAAATACATGGAGGCAAAAACAATGATAAAATACTAATAGGAGAAAATATGCTACTAAACGAGATAGATGAGGAGGCAAATCATAATGAGGTCGTTATTATGGGGGACTTCAACTACCCAGATATAGACAAAGAAACTGAAACCTGTACATCCCAAAAAGGAAACAGGTTCTTGGCAATAAGCAAAGACAATTACTGTACCTTTTCCCAACTGGTTCAGGACCCGACTAGAGGGACGGCCATACTGGACTTAGTATTAACCAATAGACCTGATAGAACAAGAGATGTGCAGGTTGTGGGACACCTGGGAAATAGTGACCATAAAGTAATAACCTTCAAATTGTCATTAAAAAGAAAGTGTTTATTTAGGGAGGAACAAAAATACCAAACGACAAAAAAGCTAAATTTAGCCAACTAAGAGAGGCCATAGGCTTAACTAACTGGGAAAAAGTCCTCAAAAATAAAAATACAGCCACAAAATGGGATATTTTTAAAAGCATCCTAAAATCTAATTGTGAGAGGTACTTACCTTATTGGAATAAAAGGATAAGGAACAAGAAAAAAACAATGTGGATAAAAAAAACTGTAAAGAAAGCAATAAATGACAAAAAGAAAGCATTTAAATCACTAAAACAGGAGGGTAGCGAGGAAACACTGAAAAACTATAAGGAAAAAAATGTAATATGTAAAAAACAAATAACTGCAGCCAAACTAGAGACAGAGAGATTAATTGCCAAAGAGAGCAAAACTAACCCTAAAATGTTGTTCAATTATATGAATGGTAAAAAGTATAAATCTGAAGGTGTCGGCCTTTTACAGAGTGATGGGGGGAGTTACAGAGAGCGACGAGGATAAAGCAAAACTATTAAATATTTTTTTCTCCACTGTATTCACTGAGGAAAATAAACTGTCAGATGAAATGCAGAATGTAAAAGTAAATTCCCCATTAAAAGTGCCCTGTCTGACCCAGGAAGAAGTTCTATCGGCGTCTTAAAAATATTAAAATAGACAAATTTCCAGGACCAGGTGGCATACACCCCCGTATCCTAAGATAATTAAAGAGGTTGTCCGGTCCTAAAATCAAAATTCTTTTTATGTGCTCCTAACACCCCTCACCATGCATACATATGCCCCCAATACCTGTTTTTCAAGTCTGAGCTTTCCTTCCCCCCTAGAAGACATCAGATTATCCTGGCAGATCTGTATACTTTCTCCCCTTCTTGTTTTGTTGAATACATAACTTTATTGATACACAAGCCTGGCTGCACTGCACAGAGATGAGTCACAGGCTGGCCACGCCCCCCACACTGCTCTGTCTGCAGCAGCTACACACATTACAACTCCTGTGTCCATCTTTCTGCACACAGACATGAATCTACTTCTCAGTCAGTGTCTAAATCCCATCACTGACTCTCCACAGGCACTGCCCTCATCTCCAGAGTGTGAAAAACAGCTTGAATTAGCAAGCGTATCCAATCATATATGTATCTAATCCTATCCTGTGTGATACAGCCTGCAGAGCGGTGTATCAAATCCCAACACTGACATTGCTAAAATGTGTATCTTATCCCATTTTGTATGATCCTGTCTGAGCTGTGTATCCCTTATACACACCACCGTATCCATTTTTGCGATCCACATTTTTTGCAGTCCCATTGAGTTCGATGGATTTGAGGTGCTCATTTTGAGGACCAGAATAGGACATGTTCTGTTTTTACTGGAACTGACATACGGATATAAAAACACACTGATGACGTCCCTGTGCTTTCCATATCCGTATGTCAGTTCTGCGACAGATAAAAAATGTGAATCGCACACGGACAGTAACCTCATTTAGTGGATCCACGACTTGCAGACCGCAAAACAGATACGGTTCTGTGCACGAGTCCTATCACTTATACTGAGCGCCCATAACAGTGACATCCACAGTGCCCCATAACAGTGACATCCACAGTGCTCTCATAACACTGTCATCCAATGCCCCCTATATGCCATCCACAGCCCCTTGTGCCCCATAACAGTGACATCCACAGTGCCCCCATAACCGTGACCTCCACAGTGCCCCCATAACAGTGACATCCACAGTGCCCCCATAACAGTGACATCCACAGCGCCCCATAACAGTGACCTACACAGCGCCCCCATAAGTGACATCCACAGTGCCTTCATAATAGTGACATCCACAGTGCTCTCATAACACTGTCATCCAATGCCCCCTATATGCTATCCACAGCCCCTTGTGCCCCATAACAGTGACATCCACAGTGCCCCCATAACCGTGACCTCCACAGTGCCCCCATAACAGTGACATCCACAGTGCCCCCATAACAGTGACATCCACAGCGCCCCATAACAGTGACCTCCACAGCGCCCCCATAAGTGACATCCACAGTGCCTTCATAATAGTGACATCCACAGTGCTCTCATAACACTGTCATCCAATGCCCCCTATATGCCATCCACAGCCCCTTGTGCCCCATAACCGTCACCTCCACAGTGCCCCCATAACCGTGACCTCCACCGTGCCCGCATAACAGTGACCTCCACAGTGCCCCCATAACAGTGACCTCCACAGTGCCCCCATAACAGTGGCCTCCACAGTGCCCCCATAACAGTGACCTCCACAGCGCCCCCATAAGTGACATCCACAGTGCCTTCATAATAGTGACATCCACAGTGCTCTCATAACACTGTCATCCAATGCCCCCTATATGCCATCCACAGCCCCTTGTGCCATCCAGAGCCCCCTTGTGCCATCCACCGCCCCTTGTGCCATCCACCGCCCCTTTTGCCATCCTGTGCCCCCTTTTGCCATCCTGTGCCCCCTTTTGCCATCCAGAGTCCCCCTTTTGCCATCCAGAGTCCCCCTTTTGCCATCCAGTGCCTCTTGTGCCATCCAGTGCCTCTTGTGCCATCCAGTGCCTCTTGTGCCATCCACCGCCCCCTTGTGCCATCCACCGCCCCCTTGCGCCATCCACCGCCCCCTTGCGCCATCCACCGCCCCCTTGCGCCATCCAGAGTCCCCCTTGTGCCATCCAGAGTCCCCCTTGTGCCATCCACCGCCCCTTTTGCCATCCAGAGTCCCCCTTTTGCCATCCAGAGTCCCCCTTTTGCCATCCAGAGTCCCCCTTTTGCCATCCAGAGTCCCCCTTTTGCCATCCAGAGTCCCCCTTGTGCCATCCACCGTCCCTTTTGCCATCCTGTGCCCCCTTGTGCCATCCAGAGTCCCCCTTTTGCCATCCAGAGTCCCCCTTTTGCCATCCAGAGTCCCCCTTGTGCCATCCACTGCCCCTTTTGCCATCCTGTGCCCCCTTGTGCCATCCAGAGTCCCCTTTTGCCATCCAGAGTCCCCCTTTTGCCATCCAGAGTCCCCCTTTGCCATCCAGAGTCCCCTTTTGCCATCCAGAGTCCCCCTTGTGCCATCCACCGCCCTTTTGCCATCCAGAGTCCCCCTTTTGCCATCCAGAGTCCCCCTTTTGCCATCCAGAGTCCCCCTTTTGCCATCCAGAGTCCCCCTTTTGCCATCCAGAGTCCCCCTTGTGCCATCCACCGCCCCTTTTGCCATCCAGAGTCCCCCTTGTGCCATCCAGAGTCCCCCTTGTGCCATCCAGAGTCCCCCTTTGCCATCCAGAGTCCCCCTTGTGCCATCCAGAGTCCCCTTGTGCCATCCAGAGTCCCCTTGTGCCATCCAGAGTCCCCTTTTGCCATCCACAGCATAGCGATCAGCCTCTGTGGCTGATCGCTATGCTGTCACTCCTGCACAGCACTTACATCGCGCTGTGCAGGAGTCAGTACAGGCTTCACATAGAAGCCTGTACGGTAGAGACGGCGGTACTGCACATGCGCACAAGCATTCAGCCTAGTGCGCTGTGCAGACGGCCGGGCGGAGCTTTCTCCAGCAGGAGGCGGTGACGTCACTAGTGACGATCCGTCTCCTGCTGGAGAAAGGAAGAGAGGACCGGAAGACAGAGAGACGGACTTCGGCCGGAAGAAGTGAGAAGACAGCTAGAGGGACCACGTGATGAAGATCCAGATTGCAAGAACAGCTGCACTGTTGAAGGTAAGTATGTTAGTAATACTTTTTCCTCCACAGGTTAGTTCTCCTTAGCTAAAAAAAGTTTTAGCCCGGAGAACCCCTTTAAGTAATGTCATAGCCAGATCCTTATTTCTGATATTTAAGGACTTTATACTGACAGGGAGTGTTCCACAGGATTGGCGCATAGCAAATGTGGTGCTAATATTCAAAAAGGGTCCAAAAACAGAGCCCGGAAACTATAGGCCGGTAAGTTTAACATCTGTCGTGGGTAAACTGTTTGAAGGTTTTCTAAGAGATGCAATCTTGGAGTACCTCAATGAAAATAAGCAAATAACACCATATCAGCATGGCTTCATGAGGGATCGGCCATGTCATACTAATTTAATCAGTTTCTATGAGGAGGTAAGTTCTAGACTTGACAGCGGAGAATCAATGGATGTCGTATATCTGGACTTCTCCAAAGCATTTGACACTGTACCTCATAAAAGGTTAGTATATAAAATGAGGATGCTCGGACTGGGAGAAAATGTCTGTATGTGGGTAAGTAACTGGCTCAGTGATAGAAAACAGAGGGTGGTTATTAACGGTAGATACTCAGATTGGGTCACTGTCACTAGTGGGGTACCTCAGGGGTTAGTATTGGGCCCTATTCTCTTCAATATATTTATTAATGATCTTGTAGAAGGCTTGCACAGTAAAATATACATTTTTGCAGATGACACTAAACTGTGTAAAGTAATTAACCCTGAAGAGGACAGTTTTCTGCTACAGAGGGATCTGGATAGATTGGAGGCTTGGGCAGATAAGTGGCAGATGAGGTTTAACACTGACAAATGTAAAGTTATGCACATGGGAAGGAATCATGCAAGTCACATACTACAAGTCACACATGCAAGTCACATACTACATTTAGTACATACTAAATGGTAAAACACTCGGTAACACTGACATGGAAAAGGATTTAGGAATTTCAGTGAACAGCAAACTAAGCTGTAGAAACCAGTGTCAGGCAGCTGCTGCCAAGGCCAGTAAGATAATGGGTTACATCAAAAGGGGCATAGATGCCCGTGATGAGAACATAGTCCTACCTCTTTACAAATCACTAGTCAGACCACACATGGAGTACTGTGTAGAGTTCTGGTCTCCTGTAAACAAGGCGGACATAGCAGAGCTGGAGAGGGTTCAGAGGTAGGCAACTAAAGTAATAACTGGAATGAGGCAACTACAGTACCCTGAAAGGTTATCAAAATTAGGGTTATTCACTTTAGAAAAAAGACGACTGAGGGGAGATCTAATAACTATGTATAAATATATCAGGGGTCAGTACAGAGATCTGTCCCATCATCTATTTATCCCCAGGACTGTGACGAGGGGACATCCTCTGCGTCTGGAGGAAAGAAGGTTTCTACACAAACATAGAAAAGGATTCTTCACTGTAAGAGCAGTGAGACTATGGAACTCTCTGCCTGAGGAGGTGGTGATGGTGAGTACAATAAAGGAATTCAAGAGGGGCCTGGATGTATTTCTGGAGTGTAATAATATTACAGGCTACAGCTACTAGAGAGGGGTCGTTGATCCAGGGAGTTATTCCGATTGCCCGATTGGAGTCGGGAAGGAATTTTTTTTTGCCTTCCTCTGGATCAACTTGCAGGATAACAGGCCGAACTGGATGGACAGATGTATTTTTTCGGCCTTCTAAACTATGCTACTATGTTACTATGTTAGATTGAAAGCAAAGTTTTTTAGCCATATGAAATCTCAAAAAAAGTCGTGTGGGATGATAGTGAGATGCGTTCTGTTCATTAATGTGCCAGTTATCACCACTTATCAAAGACTGAGGGGGACAGAGTCCTTGAACTGAGAGGCCTTGGTTTATCACTCAGGCAGATTGCTACATGCATAGACCAAGATAGCAGCACTGTTCAATGTTGCGTGTCCTAGTGGTTGGGAGAACAACAATGAACTAGAATAACAACAAGAGGTGCAGAGAGGAGAACTTCTGCATGGTTGGATTGTCTAATTTGAACATTGGCACGTAGTGATCCATTCTGTACTGCCAGTGAAATTGGATGTCACATCCCAAGCCTAGGGCAGCAAACAGTGTCTACAGAAACTATCAGAAGGCATTTACACAACATTGGGCTCTAAACCAGACGTCCAGCTACAGGTGTTCCATTGACCTCACGCCACCGATCTCAAAGACTATAATGGTGCACAGCAAGACGGCAGTGGAGGCTGGAATGGAAGTCTAATCTCTTTAACGATGAGTCCTGCTTTTGTTTCTGATTGCCATAGATTGGTCTGGAGACCACACGGGCAACGCCATGAAGTGGTATTCAAACGGAAACATTATGAAAGTCCTACTCCTGGGTTTATGGTATTGTTTGGAATGATATATAGGAGCCAGACCCCTTTAGTCTTCATTTTAGACACACTAGCAGCTCTGCGTTGCATTAATTTGGTTGTGGAACCAAACTGAACCATTTCTTCAAAGTGTTTCCAAAGTGTACGCGTTTTTCAACATTACCACCCCCCGCATGTTGCTCGTGGCACTGTAAGCAACCTGCATGGTCTAAATGTGCTACCATGGGCTGCAGCGTCTCCAGGTATGTCTCCCATCAAGCACATTTCTAGACCATAGGTCGGCAATTGCAAAGAGAGCTGCAGGCTGCAGATCTTGATGATTTGTGTGAAGTGCATGGCAGAACATTCCTCAGACAGCCATTAACCTCACTGATAGCACGGGCGTATAAGTGTGTGTATTTCTGTGTGTAATGTACATAACTCCATACTGAATAAATCCCCTGAGCTCCAACCTGTATTGTACTCCAGAGCTGCATTCACAGATCTGCTGGTTGTTAATGGAAACCGTCACCAAACATATCCTAACAGTTTAGTCAAACTCCTATAATGCAGGAGGGTGCTTTTTTTTGATACATCGGATTTCTGTAGATTCCTGGTATAAAGGCTACTATTTGGAGAATAAAAAGTCTCTAGAGGAAGTTCCAGTGCAGACAGTGAGCTAGCAGGGAATGCTGGGAAAGGTTAGCTCTGAAGCATGGAGACATGAAAATACAGGTGTGGAGTATAATACAGGATGAGATTTGGGATTAATGGAAGATAAGTAATGTTAGAATGGTGATCACATTTGGCAATCACTATGAATTCATCCTTATAGTTTCTATTGCCATTTTACGAACATACATCCCAACTTTTTGGACGGTCAAAGAGGGACACTTATGGTTTATTATGTGAAAGGTCCACTTTTGCTACATATTTATATACTTCCATAGCTGTTTTTTTATCTTAATATAAAGATTTCTAAAATCAAAATGACATCAAATAAGAAAATAATATGCAAGGTGGGCTTTAATATATAGATAGGAACCAGGAAAACACATTCTGGATCAATATTGTAAATGTAATAATGCAAATCTATACCTCAGATCAAAAAGAGGCACTTGGGTCAAAAAGAGGGACACTTGGGAGGTATGTATATAGCCCTAGGCAATTATGGTGAGGAATCCTTTATTACATCAAGATACATTTCTATTGTATTGCCACACTCCCAGCATCTCTACAAAGATAGCTAGCTATGAGATGGGCACCAGAGCTGGCGCTGTACATGCACGGTGGTTAGTATGTGGGCAGAATGCCTTGTAGGCTGATATTATTTGTGCCCCATAGATGGTATATGCTCTACAATTGGTGCTAATTAGAATCATAAAACTACATGTATCCAGAATATTTCAATTTAATTATTCATGCTTTTCTCAACAAACCTAACTGTTCTAACAACCTAATTGAGCAATACTGCCACCTAGCTGCCAGAGCCTGTATAACCATTACCCTGTAAGCAGCATGCAGTCCGCTAAGAGGGTCAACACAATGATGCTGTTTGATTAAGAAGGAAATTGCAGCCAGTTCTGCGCTGTGCAAGCCGCTACCAAACAATACAGCCTCTTCTATGCAACACCGAAGATTGGAGCGTGCCACCTTCCCTGGTAACATGACGTCCTGTAGATAAAGCAAGTGACTGGGTGGCTGTCAAAGTAAAGATATATTTGTACCACGTTAGCCAGTAAATAGAAGATGAAAAAATTTAGATCGGTGATTGATAACTTTTAATGGCTAACTGAAAAGATAACACAATTGCAAGCTTTCGGGAATACTAAGGGTACTTTCACACTAGTGTTATTTTTTTCCGGTATTGAGTTCCGACCTAGGGGCTCAATACCGGAAATAAAATGATCAGTTTAATCCTAATGCATTTTGAATGGAGAGCATTCCATTCAGGATGCATCAGTTCAGTCCCTCTTACGTTTTTCGGGCGGAGAAAATACCGCAGCATGCTGCGGTATTTTCTTCGTCCAAAATTCCGGAACACTTGCAGGAATGCCGGATCCGGCATATATTTGCCTTAAAATGTATTAGTGACGGATCCAGTCTTCCGGTCTGTGCATGCGCAGACCTTTAAAAATGTGAAAAAGATAAATACTGGACCCGTTTTTCCGGATGACAACCGGAGAGATGGATAAGACAATATCTGAAGATTCTTATATTTATAGGATAGGTCACCAGTATCTGATCGGTGGAGGTCTGACACCCTGCTGATCAGCTGTTTGAGAAGGCACCAGGACTCCTGTGAGCGCCACTGCCTTCTCGCAGCTCACCAAGCACAGCGTCGTACATTGTATAGTGGCTGTGCTTGGCATCGCGCTCAGCCCTGTTCACTTCAATGGGACTGAGCTGCTCCTAGGCCACGTGACCGATGAACGTGATGTCACATGGCCTTGGAAAAGCTGAGAGAAGGCCATGGCGCTACTGTGAGCACCACTGCCTTCTCAAACAGCTGATCGTGGGGGTCCCAGGCATCGGACACCCACCGATCACATACTGATGACCCGTCCAGAGGAGAGGTCATCAGTATAAAAATCTCGGAAAACCCCTTTAACTGAGGGACTATCCCTGAGGGAAAGAGAACAGACACATGGTTGACTTGGGAAGACTGCATTGTTTGTTTAGAGAGTGACTCAGGGAGCATTTGGCCTGTCGACCTCCTTTACAGCAAGAACCTGAGTGAGCTGTGCCGTTCCAGGCGTGACAAGGACTGTGTCTTGTTGAGGTTCTTTATGTTTTTGTTGTGTTGAGGTGGTGTTATGGAGGTACTGTATGCTGGTTCTTGAAAATAGAAAAAACAAGTCCAGTGTGCCTAAAATCCACTTTTTATTGAAGACAACTAAAATATTACCTGCTGCGAAATGTAGAAAGTCAAACCTACGCATTTCTAACAATACATGGTCTTAACCATGATTAAGACCATATATTAGTAGAAACGTGTAGGTTTGACTCCTACATGTTGCAGGCGGTAATATTTTAGTTGTCTTCAATAAAAAGTGGATTTTATGCACGCTGGGCTTATTTTTTCGACCATAAATATTTGTCCACAAAAGTCTACTGTAGTAACTAGACATTTTTAAACAACACTTAAGGGAAACAGAATTTGCAAGTTCCCAAATAATACTCCCCACAATTGATAAGTACCACACCGAATCACCTCCAAAAGAAGATGAAGATAGGGAGATAAAACTTAAGGCGTATTCCCATCATAACGATCACTGTTAAATCTGTTAATGATTTGACAGTGATCATTTTTGTAAATATATTTGATTAACCAATTCCCACCCTTTAGGAGAAAATGTATCCCCACTTACCTATAGTTGTCATTCGGTCTCCCCTGGTTACGGCCACCGCTCTTCTCCGGAATCCCGGTGGCCACGCTTGCGCAGAAGACTCCTTCTTTTCTCCCGGCCGGGCCGCGCGGAGCCTGGTTGGAAATCCCTGCTTAAAAGGCTTATAGATGAACTCCCATATCAGCGGGGAATGCCGACATCTCGGACCCACTGACAGGCTCGCCCCTATCGGGGCGGGTGCTCTGTGTAGAAAGGCAGGGTATTTTCTAGCCCCCTACCACCAGTTAGGGATAGCACACCCCTGTCCCTATCTACCACAGTGGCTGACCAGATACCAAGTTTTCTACATTTTCTGGGACCGTACCTTTCTCTGTTTGAATCATCTTGCCTGCGCATTTCAATATTGGTAAGAAGCTTCCAATTTTTTTTAAGCAGACCTGAACAAGTGCCCCGCTTGACATTTTTGGCTTGGCTGCTGATTTGGACGTATATTTTTCTTTATACATATTGTTTGGTGCTTGTGTATGTCACACCATGGTGTAGCGATTTTATATTAGATACTAGTAAAAGTTATGTTTTATCTCCTGATCTTCACCTTCTTTTGGAGTGGATTCGGTGTGGCAAACTACGGTAGACCCTGCAATCAGTGGCGTATCTATCACGAGGCAAACAAGGCATTTTCCTAGGGCGGCACTTCCAATGGGGCGGCAAGATGCCTTGTTTGCCTCAGTGATAGATTATTTTTTTTGTCCGGGCAGCGCTGCTGCCTGCTGGGGGTGCGCCGGCGCCGCTCCTCCCCGCCCAGCGCCGTTGTAGGTAATTTATTCACTCCACTTGCCTGAGAGAAGCGCCGGAAGACTCACACAGGCGCACTGGCAGAGGCATTGAAGTGCGCATGCGCCTGCCAGTGCGCCTGTGAGTCTTCCGGCGCTTCTCTTCAGGCAGTGGGTGAATAAATTACCTACAACGCAGCTGGGCAGGTAGGAAATCTTTGGAATCGGTTGACACTGGGGGGAGAATCTGTGGATGACACTGAGGGGGAATCTGTGGATGACACTAAGGGGGAATATGTGGATGACACTAAGAGGGGAATCTGGATGACACTGAGGGGAGAATCTGTGGATGACACTGAGGGGGGAATATGTGGATGACACTAAAGAGGGGGAATCTGTGGATGACACTGAGGGGGAATCTGTGGATGACACTGAGGGGGGAATCTGTGGATGACACTGAGGGGGGAATCTGTGGATGACACTGAGGGGAGAATCTGTGGATGACACTGAGGGGGAATCTGTGGATGACACTAAGGGGGAATATGTGGATGACACTAAAGAGGGGGAATCTGTGGATGGCACTTAAGGGGGGGATCTGTGGATGACACTTAAGGGGGGGGATCTGTGGATGACACTTAGTGGGATCAAGGGAGGGGTGTGAGGTGTGGCTGTCGTTATTCACTTTTAAATACAGGAATACAGGAAAGGATGGAGCCTAAAAGGAAGAGCGGGGTTTACAGAGAAAGGGGTTTGGCCTTGACGGGAAGGGGCGGGTCAAGTTTATATTAGGGGGTGCCCGAGTTTAGTCTCGCCTAGGGCAGCACAAAACCAAGATACACCACTGCCTGCAATGGGTGAGCTGGCTTTTAGTTTTTTTCCTTCTTTATTACTGTATGCTGTTATTATGGAGGTCATGTATGATGGAGGTCATGTATGATAGTGTTATGAAGGTACTGTCTGCTGGTATTATGGAGGTCATGTATGATGATGTTATGGAGATAATGTATTATGGAGGTCATATATGATAGTGGTATGAAGGTACTGTCTGCTGGTATTATGGAGGTCATGTATGATGATGTTATGGAGATCATGTATTATGGAGGTCATATATGATAGTGGTATGAAGGTACTGTCTGCTGGTATTATGGAGGTCATGTATGATGATGTTATGGAGATCATGTATTATGGAGGTCATATATGATAGTGGTATGAAGGTACTGTCTGCTGGTATTATGGAGGTCATGTATGATGTTGTTTGGAAGTCATGCATGGTGGTGTTATAGAGATACTGTATGCTGGTATTATAGAGGTCATGTACAATGATATCATAGAGGTCATGTATGATGATGCTGTGGAGGTATTGTATGCTGGTATTATGGAGGTCATGTATTGTGGTTTTATGGAGGTCATGTATGGTGGTTTTATGAAAGTACTGTATGCTGGTATTATGGAGGTTCTGTATGATGGTGTTATGGAGGTCATGTTTGGTGGTGTTATGTGGTATTGTATGCTGGTATTTTGAAGGTCATGATGATGGTGTTATGGAGATACTGCATGCTGGTATTATGGAGTCATGTATGATGGTGTTATAGAAGTACTGTATGCTGGTACTATTGAGACACAATTATTAGGGCAATATTATACCAATTTCCATATCCTTTTATCCAGAAGAATTAGAGGAAGCCCGACACGTGCTCTGGTCAGGAGGCCTCCTCATGTCTGTAATCCTCACACCTGCAGATAATCATCTAGGGATCTATGAGTAATTTTGTTTACTCCAGAAAAAAAAAAATCAGATTTGCCTCAGGGAACATTTTGTTCATGATGTTCCTTTATTGAAGCTGTCGCTGTGGCTGCCATTCGGTGTGATGGGTGCACGGTCTCGCTTTGTGTTCGCCTGTAGAAAGACAATGAAAACAGCTGGGACAAAGGCACAGGACAGCTCTGCTCTCTGGGGCGGTCTCGTGTTCTGTACTGTACTTTTCAGTGATTTCCTGTCCTCTCTAAAAATACATGTGGAAACAGCAGTGTTAGTGGGAATCTCCTGAAGGCACAACCTTCAGACCCCTGGATTACTAATGTACAGACAGCCCCAGCATCGCAGGGAAGAGCTCACATCTGTCTAGTACTAATGCTGCTTTAAAGACATATCACATGTAAAATGTCTTTCACAAAAAGGATATATTCAGAAAGGATGGAAAAATCTGCTGCAAATCTGCCTGCGCAGTTGGCTGTGAATCTGCAGCTACGGTCCACAAGTGAAGCTTGTGGATTTCGCCTAAACGTCTTCTGGGCAGTAAAAAAGGGCGAGTTTTACAAATGGACCGCACAAACAGGGCGTCAATATGCGAGTCCATTTTGTTATAGACCCATCCACTTGAGTGGAATGAATCTTGTGAAAGAGTTAGAGCTAGTGGATGTATGCTGCGATGGTCTGTGCTGTGGTGGTCTGTGCTGCGGTGGTCTCTGCTGTGGTGGTCTGTGCTGCGGTGGTCTGTGCAGAAAAACTGCTGATGTCTGCTGTACACTGGGAGCTGCACCGAGACAGAAATCTGATTCTTCTGACTAAGGTCTAAGGGAGTAATGTCACTTAGCAGGTAATGGTCTATAACAAGCGTTCTTGCTGACAGTGTAGAGTCAACCTCAGTGACATTCTCAAATCACTGAAAAAACGGGCTGGGTCCTTTGGTTAATAGCGCCACTCTGCAGAGGACTGCAACTGAGCCCATTGAGGATTCATAGATATGGACAGATTGACAAAGGTCCCATTGAGCAGGGCTGAAATGTAACATCGGTGACTAACGGGAACCTTATGTTTTATCACCATGGACTTGCTGCCTAATTATTTTTGGATGATAGATGGATAGATAGATGGCAAAACTGTACAACATTGTGCTGAGCGCTGGCTACTCCCCCCATGCCTGGAACCAAGGTGTCATAACCCCCAATACACAAGAGGGTGGACAGGTATTACCGGGCCAACTACCGAGGGATATGTGTCAGCAGCAGCAATCTGAGGGAACTATTTAACAGTATCCTGAACCAGAGAATCCTCGGCTTTCTCACCCAGCACAATGTACTCAGTGAAAGCCAAGCAGGGTTCATGTCAAAACACCGCACCACAGACCACGTCTACACCCTGCACCGGCTTTATCCAGAGCTATGTCCACAACATGGACGCTTGTTTCATGGACTTCAAAAGGCCTTCGACTCGGTGTGGCACCCAGGATTGCTCCTGAAACTATTGGAGAGCGGAATAGGAGAAAAAGACATAGACGTCATCAAAAGCTCCTACACCGAGAACCGATGCAGCGTGAAGGTAAATGGGAAAAGAATGGCTTACTTCCAGCAGAGCCGAGGAGTCAGACAGGACTGCAGCCTCAGTCCAACTCTCTTTAACATTTACATCAACGAGCTGGCAGCGGCTCTGGAGTCCTCCTTTCATCCTCCATGACACTGAGGTGAAATTTCTCCGGTATGCTTATGACCTTCTCCTACTATCACCAACTGAAAAAGGTCTCCAAGACCAGCTAGTCATTCTGGAGAAATTCAACACCACATGGGCCCTTCCCATCAATTTAAAACACTGTAGTGTTCTAGAGAAGGAAAACAAAGTCAGCCAGGCCCCCTACCTACATTAACCAGACTGGAAGCTTCAAATCAACCATTGAAGAGCTTAAAAACAAAGCATGCAGGACCTTCTACAACATCAGAAGATGACTCTACCACCCCAAGGCACCTGTGAGGGTCTGGCTTAAAATCTTTGACTCCATCATTGTGTAGTATACGGGAGTTGTGATGCCCGACACTACAGAAGGGTCACCAGGGCGCGTACGTTTCCCTCATTTTTGGGGAGATTGGTGAATGTCATTTTCAGTAAATGCACTGTAATGTAATGCCTATTTATATATCCTATCACCCTGTTACTGCTATTGTGTGCCATTGTGCAGGCCTGCTAGGGGTGTCATCTCAGCTTTAGCCACTAGAGGGAGCTAGGGAGCCCTAGTTAATATAGGCCCAGTCAGGGGAGGAGTTAGGGAGTTCATCCCTTGGGCCTGTTGAAGGCAGTCCAGTCCAGGCCATGAGCCTGTGAAGGTGTTCAGTGTTCAGGCCCTGAGCCTGTTGAAGTCAGCCCAGGCCCTATAGCCTGAGAGGGTCCAGCCTAGGAAGAGTCATTCCCTAGGAGGAGCAGTCCAGACCCTAGGACTAGTGGAGAAGTGTTGCCTCCCTAGTCGAGCTGCAAACAGGATAAGGATCCCTGCAGAAACGTCACTGGTCACCAGCCTGAGTGAGCTGAGGGAAGGCAGAGTACAGAATTCCTGAAAGCAAGAGGTACTACCAATATCAGAGGAGGTACTCAGTAATTGTAATCCCAAGGATATAAGCCGAGAGAGGGCATTGGGGCCTTGGAGAAGAATATATTTCTAGTAAGGATCAGTCAGGGAATGTGTGCAAGCCGCCTGTACTGCAAGTCCTGTTTTTAACCCTCTGTGAATCACCTTGCTAAATATAAGCCTGCCATTAAATGTACTGTAACTTAACCACTTCAGCCCCCCTAGCTTAAACACCCTTAATGACCAGGGCACTTTTTACAATTCTGCACTACACTACTTTCACCGTTTATTGCTCGGTCATACAACTTACCACCCAAATGAATTTTACCTCCTTTTCTTCTCACTAATAGAGCTTTCATTTGGTGGTATTTTATTGCTGCTGACATTTTTACTTTTTTTGTTATTAATCAAAAATGAACTAAATTTTTGCAAAAAAATGTCATTTTTCACTTTCTGTTGTAAAATTTTTTTTTTAAAACTACATTTCTATATAAATTTTTCGCAAAATTTATTGTTCTATATGTCTTTGATAAAAAAAAATCCAATAAGTGTATATTTATTGGTTTGGATAAAAGTTATAGCGTTTACAAACTATGGTGCAAAAAAGTGAATTTCGGCATTTTGAAGCAGCTCTGACTTTCTGAGCACCTGTCATGTTTCTTCAGGTGCTAGAATGCCAGTAAAGTATAAATACCCCCCAAATGACACCATTTTATATAGAAGACACCCCAAAGTATTTGCGGAGGGGCATGGTGAGTTCATGTATCGTTTCATTCAGTTAGCGGAAAATGACACTTTCTGAGGAAAAAAATAAAAATAATAAAGTTTCCATTTCTGCTAACTTCTGGCAAAAAAAATAAAAAATCTCCCACGGACTCACTATGCCCCTCAGCGAATACCTTGGGGTGTCTACTTTCCGAAATGGGGTCATTTGTGGGGTGTGTTTACTGTTCTGGCATTTTGGGCGGGGCTAAATTGTGAGCAGCCATGTAAAACCTAAAGGTACTCGTTGGAATTTGGGCCCCTTTGCGCACCCAGGCTGCAAAAAAGTGTCACTTATGTAGGTATCGCCGTACTCAGGAGAAGTAGGGCAATGTGCTTTGGGGTGTATTTTTACATATACCCATGTTGGGTGAGAGAAATATCTCTGTAAACTGACAACTTTGTATAAAAAAAAATTAAAAAGTTGTCATTTACAGAGATATTTCTCACACAACAGGAGTATATGTAAAATACCCAAACACTTGCTCTACTTCTAGTACGGCGATACCATGTGTGACACTTTTTGCAGCCAAGATGAGCAAAGGGCCCTAAAACCAATGAGTACCTTTAAGATTTCACAGGGCATTTTACGCATTTGGATTCCAGACTTTCTCACGCTTTAGGGGCCCCTAAAATGCCAGGACAGTATAAATACCCCACATGTGACCCCATTTTGGAAGAAGACACCCCAAGGTATTCCGTGAGGGCATGGCGAGTTCATAGAAGATTTTTTTGGCACAAGTTAGCGGAAATAGATTTTTATAGTTTTTCTCACAAAGTCTCCTTTCTGCTAACTTTTGACAAAAAGTTCAATTTTCATGGACTCACTATGCCCTCAGCGAATACCTTAGGGTGTCTTCTTTCCAAAATGGGGTCATTTGTGGAGTGTTTGTACTGTTCTGGCATTTTGAGGAGTGCTAAATTGTGAGCAACCTGTAAAACCTAAAGGTACTCGTTGGAATTTGGGCCCCTTTGCGCACCTAGGCTGCAAAAGTGTCACTCATGTGGTATCGCCGTACTCAGTAGAAGTAGGGCAATGTGTTTTAGGGTGTATTTTGACAACTTTGTATAAAAAATTAAAAAGTTGTCAGTTTACAGCGATATTTCTCACACAAAGTATGGGTATATTTAAAAATACACCCCAAAACTCATTGCCCTACTTCTCCTGAGTACGGCGATACCACATGTGTGCCACTTTTTGCAGCCAAATGCACAAGGGGCCCAAATTCCAATGAGTACCTTTAGGATTTCACAGGGCATTTTTACGCATATAGATTCTCACGCTTTAGGGCCCCTAAAATGCCAGGGCAGTATAAATACCCCACATGTGACCCCATTGTGGAAAGAAGACACCCCAAGGTATTCCGTGAGGGGCATGGCAAGTTCACAGAAATTTTTTTTCGGCACAAGTTAGCGAAATTGATTTTTTTTTTTTACAAAGTCTCATATTCCACTAACTTGTGACAAAAAATAAAATTTTGCATGAACTCACCATACCCCTCACGGAATACCTTTGGGTGTCTTCTTTCTAAAATGGGGTCACATGTGAGGTGTTGTACTGCCCTGGCATTTGAGGGTCTCCGCAATCATTACACGTATGGCTAGCATTAGGAGTTTCTGCGATTCTCCTTATATTGAGCATACGGGTAATGAGATTTTTTTTTTCCGTTCAGCTTCTGGGCTGAAAAAAAAAATGAACGGCACAGATTTCCTCATTCGCATCGATCAATGTGGATGAAAAAATCTCTGCCTGATATGTCTGATATCCGCAAAACACGGACACCGGCAATGTGCTTTCCGCATTTTGCGGATCCGCACATTGCCAGAACTATATAGAAAATGCCTTTTCTTGTCGCAGTGCAGGAGAAGAATAGGACATGCTCTATCTTTGCGGAGCTGCGGCCGGATGTTTGGGGGCCGAAACCGGAAGTTTGCGGGAAGTTTGGGGGCCGCAAACTTCGGGTTTCGACCCAAACATCCGGCCGCAGCTCCGCAAAAAGATAGAGCATGTCCTATCTTCTCCGCATTGCGGACAAGAATGGCATTTCTATAAAGTTCTGGCAATGCGGATCCGCAAAATGCGGAGCCATTGCCGGTGATCCGTGAGTCTATGGATCGCGGATCCATGGATCCGCAAAACACCTACTGGACGTCTGAATGAGCCTTACAGGGGGTGATTAGTGACAGGGGGTGACAGGGGAGTGACATGGGGTGATCAGGGGTTAATCGGGGGTTAATCAGGGGTTAATCAGGGGTTAATCAGTGACGTGGATGGGTGGGTCTGTGTGGTGATTGGTGCGGTGATTGGTGCACTTACAAAAGTTTCCTTTGGTGGTCCCAAGCAAAAGGGACCACCAAAGGAACGAACAGCAAGCATATCAGACGCTGTTAACAAAACAGCGTCTGATATGCCATTTTTTTTAACTTCTACAGCCTGCCAGCGCACGATCAGCACTGGCAGGCTGTAGTTAAAGTTCTCCCCGACGCGATCCTGTGAACGCCCGCGCATCAAGGAGGAACAAACCAACCACCCGCAGGACGCAATCCTGCGTTAGGCGGTCAGTAAGAGGTTAAAGCTTGCTGAAACCAATCGTCTTCTGAGGAACTGTCAAGAGAGTGTATGCTGTTTCTACTGTTAAGTAAAGTGAAGTTCTGGTTTACTATTTAAGCCTGCACCTCAATTATTCCTCCTATCAAATCGGTGTGCCACCGTTACCGGCATTGGTGTCACGGATATCGGGGACACACAGCCACAGGCACGTTAATCTACAAACACCAAGGGCACCTCACACTACACCTGGCTGTGTCCCTCAAGTACCCAGAGAGTGCCCCAGAGGATCCACATGCCAGCCTCTCCATCACTGGCATTCCCCAGGTCAGTCTCTCACACTTCCCTGACTTGGGGATGCTACAATTGAGATCGCAGATATAGCAAAAACAAACTCCACCGCACTTCCAATTGTAATAAATTAAGAGTGTTCTTTAATCACCAGATAGTGTAGTGTACGGGAGCTGTAATGCCCGTCACTACAGAAGGGTCACTGGTGTGCTGTCGTTTCCCCTTTATTTATGGGGAGGTTGGTATAAAATAATCTTCAGATGTAAGGTAATGTTATGCACTTCCCTGTTACTGTGAGTGTTGCATGTGCAGGCCTGCTAGGGATTTCATTCCAGCTCTAGTCACTAGAGGGAGCTAGGGAGCCCTAGGTTATATAAGGCCCAGTCAGGGAAGGCACAAGGAGTCTAAGCTCAGGCCTTGAGCCTGTAAAGTCAAGCCCAGGCCATGAGCCTGTGAAGGCAGTGCAGGCCTGGAGCCTGCCGACTAGGAGAGGGCATTTCAGTCCCTGTAACCGGGTTCCAGATCCAAGGAGAAGGTTCCCCTCCTGAGTCCGTATTTACAGTAGGAGGAAGCTGAGAGAGGCAGAGCCAAGTACAGAGAAAGCAAGAGGTACTACAAATACCAGAGGAGGTACTCAGTAATTGTTGACCCAAGGATATACGCCAGATTGAGGGCATTGGGGCCTTGGAGGAAAGTGTCTACATTTCCAGGATCAGACAGGTAGAGAGTGCAAGCCGCCTGTACTGCAAGAGTCCTGTGTGTTAACCCTCTGTGATCACCTTGCTATGTCAGAGACTGCCGTATGTACTGTAACCTGTAACTTACTGAAACCAACCGTCTTCAAAGGAACTGCGCTTCCATCTATGTCCGTGTATGATAACCATCAAGTACTTCAGTAAAGTTCAAGTTCTGTTTTATCATAACGTGGTTCCTCAGTTATTCCTACTATCAGCAAGCGGTGTGCCACCGTTAATTGGCACTGGCGTCACGAACTCTATCTACAACTACCTGCCAGAGAGTCAGCCTGTCTCAGGTTGAGTGGTCACCATTGCACTACCACACCCAGGAACACTATTAACCCTAACTTGAGTACGCTGCGCCTCTCTTTTTGGCGTCACGAACAGGATACGCACGCTTATCTAGTGCAAGAAGCGTGAACTTTGTGCCTTATCCAGTTTGCCCTGTGACCAAGGTGACAAATTGCCTGTTTATTGAAAGTGGACTTTGTGGACTGAAAAACGTACAGAAAAGTGTCCTTAAAACCTCCAAAAGCGCTGTGCAGTGTTGCACTATCTAGAGGAAGAAAATCGCCGCATCAGGGTGCATTTTTGTGGACTTTTATGCTGTTTTACTACCGCGGCTTGCTGTCAGTGAATAGCCGCATCATGGCGCCCAAGATGGCCGCCGGCGTCATTGGACTTCTTCCTGCGCCATCACTGTCCTCAGTGGCGCGAAGATTTAGCGCCAAAACCCTCCAAGAGGGAGGAGAAAGCTGCCCTGAGATGCCGCCCACCTTGATGGATTATAATGTGGCCGCCTTCCCTATTGCGTTATACCTAGGGGCGGGCCTGAGACTGAGGAAAGATCTGCCCAGCCCGGGGAGGAGCCTGTGTTGTGAGCTGAAAGAAGAAGCTGGTGAGAAGATGGCGGCGCCGGGCGCTGAGCATGCCCGAGCCAGAGCCCATATGGAGAGTGGGGCGCCACACCACCAGACTCCCCTGCACCGGAGACCTGGGACCCTCCAGCCTGGACCACGGACCGGAAGAAGACTCACCGGACCGAGATGTAACCTGTCATCGGCACCCGCAATGGCCGACACTGATGGCGGAGCTGCAGGCTGCGGTTGCGCACAAGACTACCGCCCGGAAGAAGCGGTTCGAGGAGATGACAAAATCTATCCAGGAAGATCCGTTCCAGGGTAAGCCGCAGTTAGAGCGACGCCGGGGTATCGTTGTGGCATTCGACAAGGCCAGAGGATTCGGGTTTATCCAGGAGTTGGGTACAGGCCGGGACTATTATGTGAATAGGCGCTCAGTGAAGCGCCACTATCTACCCGATCGCCTGCACAATTTGATTATGGGTGAAATAGTGGAGTACACTCCAGCGGAGGGCTTGAGAGGACCGTATGCCACCGCAGTTGTCCGCCCCAGGGTCCGGCCTGAAACCTGGGATGATGAGGATGAGTGTGTACTGCCAGCCCTAGATGAAGAGACAGGGTCCAAGCCAACCCGCTCCACTTACCTACACAGCCCGATCTTTTTGGGGCCCAACGTATTCTGGGAACCCATTGTCCTGCAGAGACCTGCTGACCCTTATCCACCTCCTGAGGCAGTGCAAAGGGAGAAAGAGCGCGAGGTTCAGGCGAGCTGCAAAAGGTCCGAGGTCTGCGCTGAAGCCCGACGCCTAGCAGTGGTCAGTCCTGCAAGGGTTAAAGCACCCCCACAAAAGCCGCCTGCAAGCGGATCGTTGGCTATAAAGTCACTACGGATGAAAGTATACCGAGTGGAGAAGCTCAGTTATGCTGACTGCATTCAGTGGGTCCCTTTTCCTAGGACCAATGCAGAAATGGAGGCTGCTCTGGATAAGCCTCCTCCTATCAAAATAGTACGAGGTGACGGTTTCCAAATATGGCCTGCTAGGCCAGAACAATTGCTCTGGAAGCCCCGTGATCATTCCTCTGAGGATGAGCCAGAGGAGTACGATACCCACCTGTGAGCAGGCCTGCTAGGCCATGCTGCATCTCACAGGAGTGTCAGGATGTGTTGCAGGAGCTGTCCCCTATGTTGACAAGCTGGTGGAGCTTGCTGCCAGTTCTCCACGGCCGGTGGCATTTTTGTGAAGATAAGTTGCCACTGTGGAACCACTGCTCCCAGCCTGCCCTGTTGGTTTCCGGGACACCCTGCCTGCTTTGAAAAATCTCAACAATCCAAGTTGTGCTTTTATTTGCACCTTTTCCCTTTTAACCCCCATTTCAGGTTGAAGGGAATTTTATGTCAGCACTTTTAGGGTACGCAGGATTTGCCAGGATAACATGGCCCTGGTATTGTCAGAGTCCTGTGATGCCAATAGTATGTGTATTGCTGACCGTATTTATTGCAGGTTTTATATTCAAGTCTATGTGCCCAGAGATGGACTCCCCATGTGCGAGCCTCTGTGATCTTTATTTCCATGGACTCCTGAGTGTGAGCCAAAATTTATAATATTTTATTATGGACTTATATAATGTCATGGACTATCCTGGTATTCCCTTAACATCCGCTGTGCCAGGTCAGCGCCCCAGTTCCATTCACTATCCTGAGAGAAGAGAACGACGCCCCTTGTCACCGCACTTCACCTTTGCCAACTGGACCTGATATGAATATCTATGCAGATGATGCTGATATATATGAATATGTATGCCTGCATGTGTCTTTTTCTATTTCAGGTGAAAATTCCAGTTGGGCGGGCCCTGCTGGAGTGCGAGTCGTACTCAGCTTAAAGCAGCGGGGTATGTAGTGTGCGGGAGCTGTAATGCCCGTCACTACAGAAGGGTCACTGGTGTGCTGTCGTTTCCCCTTTATTTATGGGGAGGTTGGTATAAATAATCTTCAGATGTAATGTAATGTTATGTACTTCCCTGTTACTGTGAGTAATGCATGTGCAGGCCTGCTAGGGATTTCATTCCAGCTCTAGTCACTAGAGGGAGCTAGGGAGCCCTAGGTTATATAAGGCCCAGTCAGGGAAGGCACAAGGAGTCTAAGCTCAGGCCTTGAGCCTGTAAAGTCAAGCCCAGGCCATGAGCCTGTGAAGGCAGTGCAGGCCTGGAGCCTGCCGACTAGGAGAGGGCATTTCAGTCCCTGTAACCGGGTTCCAGATCCAAGGAGAAGGTTCCCCTCCTGAGTCCGTATTTACAGTAGGAGGAAGCTGAGAGAGGCAGAGCCAAGTACAGAGAAAGCAAGAGGTACTACAAATACCAGAGGAGGTACTCAGTAATTGTTGACCCAAGGATATACGCCAGATTGAGGGCATTGGGGCCTTGGAGGAAAGTGTCTACATTTCCAGGATCAGACAGGTAGAGAGTGCAAGCCGCCTGTACTGCAAGAGTCCTGTGTGTTAACCCTCTGTGATCACCTTGCTATGTCAGAGACTGCCGTATGTACTGTAACCTGTAACTTACTGAAACCAACCGTCTTCAAAGGAACTGCGCTTCCATCTATGTCCGTGTATGATAACCATCACGTACTTCAGTAAAGTTCAAGTTCTGTTTTATCATAACGTGGTTCCCCAGTTATTCCTACTATCCGCAAACGGTGTGCCACCGTTAATTGGCACTGGCGTCACGAACTCTATCTACAACTACCTGCCAGAGAGTCAGCCTGTCTCAGGTTGGTGGTCACCATTGCACTACAACATTCAGGGACACTATTAACCCTAACTTGAGTACGCTGCAATAGCAACGTTTCAGTCTTCTCAATGGGACCTTTCTCAAGCAGTGACAAATTTACAATGGTGCCAAGTGCAGACATAAATACATCTTCATGATAATTAGTCATCAGATATAATTAGCTAAGAAAAGTTAAAATACATGTGCATAACTTCAAAAAAATGTGCTCCAGTCATTATTTTTGCGATTGCGGAAATTGGCACTAATGATGCAAATTTTTTTGCGCAATACGTGCAACTTCACATTTTATCAGGTCTGAGTAGATATTACTGATTGGTGCACTAAGTATTGTTGTGACATCATAGCACTGTGTCTGACAGAGACACTTATCCCTATCACAGCACAGTAATTCCTAGCACACTACCTAACACCCTGCACTGGAACCTATCAGCTACACTACATCACTATCTAACCTACACTGACTATCTCACAATAACTATCTGTAATATATATATACTAACTAAAATAATTACACAGGAAAGTACAGAGCACAACAATAACACTGCTGTCTCTCAGAACTGCAAAAAACTGCAGAAAAATGGCTGCTGGGGAGGTTCTTATATAGTAAGGGGTAGGCAACTTTCCTATTGGTTGCTAGGGATGTTGCTAAGCTCAGACAAAGACATTGGAGCCTTCTCATTGGTCCACAAGCTAGAAGCAGTGAGGGTACTGATGAAGAAAAAAACTAGCATATTCGCTTTTATGAATATATACAGTAGCACTATATTCTACATTTTCGCAAATTATCAAAGTGCCGATATTCGCGATAAAAATTCGCGATTAGAATATTCGCGATCAACACTAGTCACAAGCTGGATATGTCTTGTAGATGTAGAGGATGTCCAGCATCACACTACATGTTTAAAGGGGTTTTCTGAGATTTCAATTCTGATGACCTATCCTCTGGATAGATCATCAGCATCTGATCGGCAGGGGTCCGACACCCGGGACCCCCGCCGATCAGCTGTTTGAGAAGGCAGCAGCGCTGGCAGTAGCACCTCGGCCTTCTCGCTGTTTACCGCAGGTGCAGTGACGTCACGACTAGTATCACTGGCCTTGACGGGGTTAAGCTCTGTTCACTTGAATGAAGCTTAGCCCCACAGGCCAATGATACTAGTCGTGACGTCACTGCAGAAGGCTGAGGCGCTACTGCCAGCGCCGCTGCCTTCTCAAACAGCTGATTGGCGGGGTCCGGGTGTCGGACCCCTGCCGATCAGTTTAAATAAACTGCAGAACCCCTTTAATATGGCAGATCATATGGGTGGGGCATTGTGATGTCACATGGGGCGGCAAACTTTTCTTTTGCCTAGGGCGGCAAAAAATCCTTGCACCGGCCCTGCC
>JAKVIS010001264.1:0-37506 GCA_033119425.1 Bufotes viridis
CGGATCCGTTAGGCTCCGCTTCTTCAGACGGACACCAAAATGCTGCATGCTGCGTTTTGGTGTCCGCCTCCAAAACGTAATAGAGGCGGAACGGAGCCTAACTGATGCATTCTGAACGGATCCTTATCCATTCAGAATGCATTGGGACTTAACTGATCCGTTTTGGAACGTTTGTGAGAGCCCTGTAACGGATCTCACAAACGGAATCCAAAACGCTAGTGTGAAAGTACCCTAATACAATACGATTACAACAATACCGAATACATATTATTTTATGTTTTCCTATTTTTGCACTATAAAAACACTTTACAAAAAAGAAGAGAAAATGTTTTTGCATAATTTCATCCCAAGACATACGTTTAAAGGGCTTGATGTTTATGGGCCGACTTGTAGTTTTTATTGATATAATTTTGGGGTACATAGCACTTTATGCTATGTACCCCTTTCACCACTCCTCACATGCCTGTTTCAATAGCATCATGCTTTCCCTATGTAATAACAATTCCTTTATTATTTCTACTAGAAGTTAGTAATGAATTGCTAGCAGTCTTCAGTAAGGGTACAGAGGGGAGGTAACTAGTTAGGGTATCTACCTGCACAGTCTGAAAATGGCAGCACTGATTGGATAGAGTGAAACTGTGCAGGTACACCCCCCCCCCCCAACTGGTTACCTCCCCTCTGTACCCTTACTGCAGACTGCTAGCAATTCATTCCTAACTTCTAGTTGAAATAATAAAGGAATGGCACAACATAGATCCATAAGAATAGATGCTCCAGAATTGTTATTACATAGGTAATGCATGAAGCTATTAAAACAGGCATCTCAGGAGTGGTGAAAGGTCCTCTTTAAGCAGAAAACAGCAATCTGCCATGTTTTTATTTTTAAAGCGTTCACCATACAGAATTAATTACATGATAATTGTGTAGTGCAGGTTGTTATGGATGTGGTGATACCAAATATGTGGTGTGGATTTTTTTTTTTTGCAATTTTTTTCATTGTAAAGCTTTTTTATGCTTAAAAAGGTGTATTCTTTAACTCTGAGTTTTTATTTATTTAATGAAACTTTTTTTAACCATTTACTAGTTCCATTAGTGAACTTTAACAGGTGATCTTTTGATTGCTTCTATAATACACTGTTCCGCTCTGGCAGTACAGTGTATTATACTGTCAGTGCTATACTGGCAGGCACTAGCAGGCTGCGCCAGAGAGGCACAGCCTCATACAGATATATTGCAGGCAAGGCTGGAGCCTTAGCTTTGTGAATTCATTGGCATTCCTTAATTGGACCCCCTCCCTCTAAATCACATAGATGCCACTGTTTCTGTTAACTAATGGCATTTAATTGGTTAGACCTCTCCTCTTCACTGCATGACAGACCCATGCAGAGCTTAGACTAAGCTGCTGTAAAAAAGTGGCGGCCTACCCTAAGGCTCCTTAGTGACCGCTGTAAAAAGGTGTATTGGCGGTCACTAAGAGGTTAAGGTACTACAAGTGTATAAAGGTAAAGGTTCTTCCAAACAAATTCGAAAAAGCCCACCTTTTCATGAAGTTCATATACTCTATTAGTAATGTGTCTATGCACTGCTGTCACATTCTTGAAAACAAGTCAGCAGTATGTTTTCACTCAAAAGCCTCAGAATATTGGAATAGAGCCATAAAGAGAACCAAACATAATAGGCCAGAACATCCATCACGTACATTGACAGAGTAGAACTAGTAAGCCAATCCAAGACTAAGTGAAGACCATGCATTGCCAATACAGGGAGTCAGATCAAGAAAGCATGAAGACATTATGAATCACTGCAGTTTCTGAGTCTCTTCCCTATAAAACTGAATAGATGTATCCCTCTCCCAAAAAGTACTGCAATCTTAGCAGCAAAGTAGAGTGGGTCATGATTGATTTTCTATTGCTCCAGGATGAAAGTCTGGAGCTCTATGGGCATAAATTACAGTAATTAAGGGGAGGCCATTTTTATTTTATGAAAGATCCTCATCTCTTCTAGGTAGATTCATCATTATGGGTTCTTGGGTGCCAAGTTCAAATCTCATACATACATATTATCTACACAAACATTCCAAAGTTGTGTGTAAAACCATCGGTATATGACTGTGCTGATGTTGATGACCCATTAATCTTCTGATAATCCCATCCAGGAGTTGGATACGACACGGGTTTAGCCTATGGAGCTCTGTGGGCAAGAGGTCTATTGCTACCTTAGAAGATAAAATATGCTGTCTAGTTGGGACTGTGCTAAAAATTCCTACCCATCTACTTGTGATATATAATTAGCATCTCAGTCTCATAAAATTGCAAAGCAAAGGACCTATATATTGTCCTTCAGAGGGGTCCTCTGCTGTCTATGTCCATGGTCCCAACATCAGGTTAGAGGTTTTTGCAGAAAGAATCAACATTGGAAGCTGGTAACTTTCTTTAGAAATAAGAAGTATGAAAATTTGGAAACCGTTTGACAATAGTAATTAGAGACTGACGTCTATGGAATGATTTATTTTATTGTTTTTGTCATTTAATGATGTCATGCACACTAGTAAAGTTGGAAAGAGTTGCATTAACAAAGATTCCTCTGGCTGAAGATTACCAACTTGCTATCAATAATAATGTCCTCAATAAAGTACCTGAGCCTGAAGGATTTGAAGAACCCAAAGAGGGTCACTTACTTTGTATACTCCATGGATTACACTAAACCTTATGAGACACTTGGAGTAAACATTTTAATACTAGCCTATATCATTTTCCAATTGTCTATTTATTTTTCAAAAACCTCCCGAGGAGGGGCCCCTTTATGGCAGCTGCAGTGAATAGGAGTTAAAGATCAGACAAGTGTCCATAGGAAAATTCAGGAGTACAGCTCCTTTGCCTGTGACAAGTGAGTGGCAGCTCGAGTGTGTTTAGTGCTACTATTCTGCCTTATCAATGCTCTGACAGTGATGCATGGATGTCATGAAATCCCCTCCCATAATGATAATGAGATGACTCTGTGGAACCTCTCCCAGTCTACACAGCAGATGCTATATAAAGATTATTAAAGCTGAAAAGTGAGCTGCAGTCTATTGTGTTTCCTCTGATGGCCAGTGTCAAAACTAGAGAATTTTGGGATTTTATTTATGTGGGTGGTCATATAAAAATATGTTTCAAACAAAAACTTGAGTTAAATAATATATCATTTTTTGGTGACACATTTCTTTTAAATACGCATACAGAATATGCCACAGATTTGACCATTAACAAGGGACGTGATGTACCACATGACAATCCTCCTTTGAATACTGCCATACTGTATCTGGGTATCCCACTACTCTTTATTGACCCTAGTTTATCATACTAATAAATGTGCTTCAGAAATGTACAATTCTAAGGCCTTTAGACTTGTTAAACTGTCATGCATTTCTTTGGAGTCTGAAGATGCGCTCAGCAGTTGGAGGAACAGATGCTTTAAATGGTCACTAACTTTTCACATAACTTGGCATAATGAATGGTACAGGTGAATATAACAAACTTTGTAGTATATCTTATCAGAGAAAAATCTTTCTTTTTCCACTTATGGGTTTTACCCCTTTTAAAGTTTCTTATATTCACCTGTAATATTGATTTATATAAAGTTGTGTGGAAAGTGAATGACAGTTTAAGTTAAAGTGGTTTCCATGGTAACAGATTCCTTTTAACAATGCATAGCAATGTGAGTTCATAGCCCTTTGGAAAACTTAGTAGCAAGCACCTATGAGCACTGTTATGGTGGCCATTAGTTGTCAACCATTATCTGTTGCAAATGTAAGAAAGAGAACAAGATCATTTAGAAATCAATGTCATATAAGAGGCCTCCTTCATTTTAGAAATATGAACAAGTTATTCAGTGGGATTTTTTAAATTACATTTTCTTTCTTTGTTTTAGCAGATACTTGCATTCCCAATAAAATATTCCTCCTGTCCCTGTCCCTGACCTTTATATTTTCTCTGACCATGTGGTCGTACCCTTACTGTGTAGGGACATGTCCCACTAAGAAGGGGAATGGTAACACCCAGTGGGCAATCTGTTTATATATTTCTCAGGAGGAATAACCAAGGAATTGCACAGTGCCAATGTCTAAAGAAAAGATGTCCCAGGATTATTTCACTGGGAATGCAACTATTTGCTAAAGGGACATGTCAGAAGAGAGAACATCTCCTGTTTAAAAGAAAACATACATTAAAAAAAACTGAGATGGCAGCAGCTGCTACATGTGTCACTGACATTACAGCAGCCATTACACATCAGGCCGCGACGTCTTGTCTTTATAGAAGTATAAATAGAATTATCCGTAGCTGGATTAATTAAGAAAAAAATTGTGGATTTGCTCTTGATCCTGTAATTTCAGATTTTATTTGCAATATCCTGTTTGTACTGGCCAAGTGCGGAAGTAGAGGGCACAGAACAGCGTGGGGTGAACTTAATGAAATTTCCGATAGCACTTGTTGGATTTGGCAAATCTTATTTAGGATTTTTTTTTAATGTTAATCTCGAATCACATTTTATAGGAGTGCTGTTGACACGAATCATTAGGTAACTGATATTCACTCAAAGTGTTTGAAAGATGTTCCATGCTAATGGCAGGAAGGCCAATAATCATAAAAGATCATGCCCATGGGCCCAGCAGCTAAGACTGTATTCACAACAGGCACTGTCCGCTTATGTGTTTTGGCATATATTGAAGAAAGGGGTCTCCATAGCAAAATAAAAAAACAAAATGCCCCCGCACCCCACCTTATAGCACTTTGTTTTGCCACCCAGGGCAGATGGGTCCGGTGTTTATTTTCCTCTCCACACCCTTTGCATGACACTTGAGCCAATCCTCATATCACAGTGAAGTTCCTCTGTAGAGAGGAGTCCTGAAAGGTTCTCTCAGGGGCAAATTAGGGGTGGGCTCCCTCTGTCCAAGGGCCCCATAGCAGCTACATGGTCTACTTCTGTGGTATGTACAACTTTACACCTATACTTCTATACTAACAAATAATGTATATAGTACTAGGGCGGAAAGTAACTTACCAATGATCCTGTCATGGTGGCACCACCACCCATGTTGAACTGCTGGACTGTTATATGTCTGTTTACTATGAAAAAGCCAGTAATGTATATATGTATGCAATATTTATATGATATGCTACTTCATGTAAATGTGAAGCACCTTGATATGCAATGTATGCACCCTTAAGACCATATGTATATTGTGTGTGATGACCTCACAAGTAGCCTGTGAAATATGGATAACATGTGTGAGCCATGTACCCTCAGCAGGGATGTCGATGGGTGCTGCAAACATGTATTTGTGAAACTGCACTATAGTCTTCGTGAAACATGCTGCTGAGAAATTGCACTGTATAATGTTTGCATGGAAAGGGTTTGTTGCCATGCATGCCGCAATGAGAGGCGAGTCAGGGGTCAGCATGGGTATTGCACTTGGGACGTCCTCATGCTTACTAGTAGGTTCCTGTATTTAATATATTAAGGTGCTAAGAAGGCACTTCTATGCACATGTGAGTGTATAGAGAATGCCTTAGCTGCTGATATAGAGAGGACTAGCCATGGTATATGTTAGTTAGCTAGCAAGTGGGGGTGAGTGATGCTCATCAATTGTCCCAATGACCTAGGGATCTAGGTAGAGGTCTGGGCAGCAACACCCACAGCAGAAGGGAATGTCGAGCAGTGGTACTGCGCCGAATACTGAATGGGACGGTGCAGGCGTAAGATTTACACGGCAGACAGGGCCGGCAGGAGGAGGTGAACGCCGTCTGGCCCTGTCAATCTAGTGTAGCAGGGCATGGCCAGAGGTGGGAGAACTGAGCCTCTAGGAGCAGGAACAACGCCCCCCCCCCCCCTGCATCTAGAGACTAATTAGCATATTATAAAAGTTATATTTCTGGAGTAACGGGGGCATAAAGAAAGTAGGAATAGGCTAGTTAGGTTCAGCTGACATTAGCATATCGCTAATGTCAGCTAGTTTAATAGGGTTAATTCTGGTGACAGAAACCCTTTAAAGGGTTTTTCTGTAGGATATGTCACAAACAACAGATTTAGGTCTGACCTCTTGGACCCACTCCTATCCTGAGAACTGGGTCCCCGAAATGAGGTAAAGCTCACGGCACATGCGCGAATGGACCTGTGAAGGCAGAGCAGCCACACATGTGCAGCCACCCTCCATTCACCACCAAGGGAGTTCTGAAAAAGCTGAGACCTGGCAGTCACTTCAGTTCCATAGCAGTGAATGGAGTGACGTGCTCTCCGTTGACTGCTGTGAGAATTCCACAAATAGCTGAGCGAACACGCTAGACTGGTCTCATTCTCTGCTTTATTAATATTCTGTTAGTAACTCTTCCCTGGAATGCCCCACCCATGAGGATGAGTGATGTAGCCAACCTCCGTTTTTATGCGCCCTATAGCAGCTGCATAGGATGTCTCTATGGTATGTACATGCCCTTGCATTATTGTCTATGTGGCTAGTGTACCCCATAATGTTTCCTTATTGTGATTTATGTTGCTTTGAGTTTTTTGTGTTATTTTAAGGTTATGTTTCATGTTTTACTCCTCATGTTTTAGCTCAGGTGCATGTAATAAGTGGATCATAAGTAAAAGTATCCGGTTATACTACTAATATGTATCCTACTTGAAGAGATATATGCATTTATTAACTGGGTCACAAATAAACAATATCCTATTATGTTCAGAAGATGGCGCTATTACTCATTCCTAAATTTCTCTACCTGCCAATGAATCTGAGACATGTCAATAAATATTAAGACCTAATTAAGGCACTGTCCTTCCGCCCTGTCTCCATCATCCCACTTCATATAAGATATACTTTGTGCTTGTATCAATAATCTTCTAGGGTTAATTTACTGATGAAAGTAAGACAGAAAAGCAGTGAAGGATTTTCTTAAAGTGGAACCTTTCATATTCCATATTGTCTTGGTAATTTTCCCTTTTCCCCAGGAAAACCAGAAGGATCGCATACATGTGACCTGTATAGTAAAAATGACTTGGTCTCGGCAGGTGCTACAGTGGTCAGCTTTAGGCTTTGGTGGACTTTCCCCATAGACAATATAACAGTGTTTTGTTACTTTTATATTAGGCATTAGACATTTATTACCTGTTTGTCCACTGATTAACCCCTGAATTCCCAATTATTATATTAATACAACCGGAAGAAAAGTGGCTGCAATTACCTCTGATGACACTTACGGTATCTATCATGGACTGAAAAAATTCTAAATAATTCAGTATGAGGCACATTGAACATGCCAGTTGTTAATTTTCAGTAGATGATTCGATTGTATGCATGTTTGCATAGAGCCATGTGCACAGAGCCTGTGCTGCCCAGAGATATACTCTCCTAGAAGCAATGCATTGACCCCTAGAAATGCAAACCTGCCATCTCTCCTGGTTTACTTGGGAGTCATCCAGATTTGGTTCCCCTCTTCTGGGTACCAGGCAACTGGGTCAATTAACCAGGCCCCCTGCACTCAATTGTATCTGCATCCCCACGACACATATATAATTGAGCATTTTCCTCAGCCCTGGTCAAGGGAACCATTACTTCCCTGCCAGGCCTTTCAGCACTTTTTCTTATGCAGGTGGCGCAACACCATCTGCGACATTCTACAAGAGTAGGCCTGGCCAGAAGAGGCCAGACCTGAACCACTGGATGATATGATGGGACCAGGGACAAGCAAACATGATTATACAGTGTATGTACACTCTATATAGGGGGCACAGGCATAAAGCACTATATAAAGGAAGCACATACTATTTTACAGTGGGCAATATATAAAGGGGTACAGAACCTGACACTATATACAGAGGGAACAGAACCTGCCACAGTACACATGGGGAACAGGGCATGTGGCGCTATATACAGGGAGTTGACATAGAGAGTATGGCACCATATACAGGTGGTGTGTGGCATTATATACAGGGGTACAGAATGTGTGGCACTATCCATAAGGGGGCACATAGTATTACAATGGCACTACCATTAGATGCACTGTGTGACTGTTGCTTTATTTTCAGGTGACATAATACGTGGCATGATTGTATTTAGAGTACAGTGTGTGACACTAAAAGCAGTTTGGGCTAGTATATAGGATGTGGATGTGTTGGTAAAGCAAGAAGCTGAGGGCATCTGGGCATCAAATTCTGCAGCCATGGCTGCTGAGAAGTCATCTTGGGGGTCTGAACTGGATGGAAAAAAAAAGGAAAGAAGAGACCACCTTTAAGTCACTAAATGTAAATGTTTATTCTGCCACTGCCTGCATCTGATTAGTACCTTAGTCACTCGTATGGTCTACAGCCTGATGATGGGTTGTTAGGGTCTCAAAAGATCCAGGGCCCAAGCCCTATTATACATGTGCTGAATTCTTGAACCAACCCCTCCTCCCATATCCTAGCACTAAAGACATATTTTACTTACTGGACGAATATTACATTTGATACTACCAAACATGCAGGACTATACAGCACCACGTCTAGTGCCTCACAGGTGGCTTCTCTGACGTAGATGTTCTCTTTCCATTTCTCCATTTGCCCATCATGACTTCTTCCAGCCACAGACATCTTAGATTCCTCACTTTTCCATCATCCTCCCCACCCTACTGCCCCAATAGTGTTATTCTGCTGCCCCCTAATACTGTGTCCGTTGTGCTCCCAAATGTCCCCAAATACTATAGTTACAAATTATCAGTGCCGAACATACAGTCCCACAATAGTAATATAAAAATCCCCCCAATAATAATAATTCTCTCCTAGAGTGCCCTCATTAGTAATAATATCCCCAAAAATGCCCCCCAATAATGGTAATGCTCCCCAAGAGTACTCTATTGGTAGTAGTGGCCTCTATAATGCACCCAATAGTAATAGGGTTTCTCTATAAGGCCCCCTCTGTAATGTGCCCAGTATTAATAAGGCCCCCTTATAGTGCGTCCAGTAAAAATGCCCCCTAAAGAGAACCTAATAGTATTAAGACTACTCTACAGTGCCCCAGTATTAATAAGGCTCCCATGAAGTGCTCCTATAGTTCAAAGGCCTCCTTTAAGGCCCCCACTAGTTAAAATGTCCCACCGTAGTGCCCTCAATTGTTCAAATGTCCCACTGTAGTGCCCCCATTAGTTAAAATGCCCTATAGGGCACATATTAGTTAAACTGTCCCTATAGTGCACCCTGTAGTGCCTCAGTAGTTATAAACACCCCTATATTGCCCTAGTAGTCATACAGTCCCTAATTCTTATAGTGCTCATACAGCCCTTTAACCCTATAGCGCTCCAGGAGTCATATAACCTCTGACCCCTATAGCTCCCCAGAAATTATAAAGCACTTGACCCCATAGTGCTCTAGTAATCATATAGCCCCTAACTCCTATAGCACTCCAACAGTCATACAGCCCTTGACCCCTATAGCGCCCAAGTAGTAGTCAGCCATAGTGACAAATAAAATAAAAAAAACTCACCTCACTCCTCTCCAAACCTTTGTCCATCATGGAAGGCCACAGGCCTCTTCCAGCCTGCATCCCAGACGTGCGCCGCTAATGCAATCTTTAACCCCTTCATGACATCTGCCGTACATATACGACTGATGTCGGGTATTTTAAGATGCTAGCTAGTGCCTGCTGTTTCATACAGCAGACACCTGGGGATAATGTCCGTGATCGGTGGTAATGTTGATCGCATTACAGTTGAATGGGCTGCCGTCTGCCATACTGGGAGTTCTAGTTTCATGGCAAACATGGGAGAGGCTAGGCTTACTATGCAGAGGGTATATATACTGAACTGTTTTTGAGCTGGTGATGCATATATGTATCATGCTTCATTTCGGTGATGTATAAACTTGGTTCTGATGCTGTATGTACCGAAGAATACAGACGTATAGTAGTAGCCTCATGCACCTCTATGGAAGCCCTATTAAAGCTGAGTACAGTAGGGGCCACAATACTGCCCTGTGCTTTTGGCTTAAGTGACAGTTGGTTTATCTAAATCAATTGTGCAATTTTTACTTTGCAATTCCCTACATAGGTCTATAGCCATTTTGTAAATCAGACCTGGATAAGGCTTAAAGGGGTATTCCCATCATGCGGGTTCATACTTACCTGCTCCCGGCGCGCCATCCACTTGGGCGGGCTTAATCTTGATTGAAGTCTTTTCCCGGCCGGGCTGCGTGCTGGACTGAACACGCACGCCGCCGTGCATGCACAATTGTGACTCCTTCCTAGCAAGTATACTATACTGGCCAGGAAGAAGTCACCATAGCGTATGCGCGGCGGCGTGCGCGTTCAGTCCAGCGCGCGGCTCGGCCGGGAGAAAAGAAGAAGTCTTCTGCGCAAGCGCGGCCACCGAGATTCCAGATAAAAGCGGTGGCCGTAACCAGGGGAGACGGAAGACAACAATCAGGTAAGTATAGCTTAATTTTCTTGTAATGGGTGGGAATTAGTTAATTAAATATATTTAGAAAAATGATCACTGTTAAATCATTAACAGATTTAACAGTGATCATTGAGATGGGAATACCCCTTTAAAGGGATTCTGTCACCACCTATAACCCCTGTGAGCTAAACATATGCTCATGTCCAGGGTAATATTATGATTCCTAAGGTGGCCTTATAAAATTTATTTGTGGCTTCATTTTGCTAAAAAACAGGTTTTACTAACCTGTCAATCACTGATTTAAGGTGCCCAAGGGGAGGTCCATTGATCCATGGTGCCCGGCCGCACCCATCACCGCTTGACTGCTGGCATCGGCTTCGTTTTGCGAAGTGCGCATGGGCCGGCCTGATGCGCACTTCGCTCAACCCTGGGATGACCTGATCAAAAAGAAGCTGATGCCAGCAGTCTGCACGGGCGCATTAGGCTGAGCCTATGTGCACGCGCGGGATCTGGAAGCGGGAGGAGGGGGAGGGAGAGGCGTCGCAGAGGTGCAGTGGGCACCGCTGAACGCAGGGAAGGTGGCACTGGGCACTGAACGGCGATGGGTGTGGCCCGGGCACCATGGATAAACGGACCTCCCCTTGGGCACCTTAAATCAGTGATTGACACGTTAGTAAAACCTGTTTTTTAGCAAAATAAAGCCACAAATAGATTTTATAAGGCCACCTTAGGAATCATAATATTACCCTGGACGTGAGCATATGTTTAGCTCACAGGGGTTATAGGTGGTGACAGAATCCCTTTAAAGGGCTGTTCCAGGAATAACTACTCCCAACACTTGTTGCTATACACAATAATTCTGTCACTCGTGTTAGAGTGGGAGAGGTCCAGAAATAGTTAAAAACCCAAGAAACTGTATTACCAGAAACAATCTAACCAGATTTTACCAGTTGGCTGCCAGGAAGGGTTGCAGAGATACCATATAATATTACTACATGTGCATAGTTTGCAGACGTACATAGAGGCCAACAGTGATGATTGCAAAATCAGAAGAGATAAATACAAATATCACCTGACAAGGAATGTCCTTGAGCAACAGCGAAAGAGTTTAGGCCAGGTCAAAAAGAAGAGAAGAAAGCTTAAAAAAAGAGAGTGGGACCATTAGGGTGCAGCCACAAGTAGGGTAAATAGTGCAGATTTTCTTCAGTGGAATTGTGTGGAAAATCCGCAGCATTTACAGCAGCAGTGAAGTGGATGAGATATTCACAAATGCACCCATACCAGCACATAACTTGATATCCAATGCAAATTTAAAAGCCTGGAGACTTGCTAGAAGTACTCTATGGTATGGAGACATATCGGTAATGCTCCAAAGGAAACAGATATGCAAAGACGTACCACCCAGGAAAGAAAACCATCTCTTTCCAACAAATTGACAAGGGAGACATCCGTAGACACCTGTTTCAGGGTGCTTGCCTCTCCTCAGCAGGGAGTACTATTCTGTCTGGCTCAGTGCGATGCCTTGGAAGCAGCTTAGGGAGGGTGCTGAATATCCTTAGAGAGACCAGTCCTGTATGGAAACTTACTGGAAGTACTCAAGGGTATGGAGACTTATTGGCAATGCTACAAGGGAAACAAATATCCAAAGAGGTATCTCCCAGGAAAGAGAACCATCTCGCCAGCACCACCTATTGAAAGTGACTCCCTATAAGGCTATAAGTTAAG
Source organism: Bufotes viridis (assembly GCA_033119425.1). Lineage (NCBI taxonomy): Eukaryota > Metazoa > Chordata > Amphibia > Anura > Bufonidae > Bufotes > Bufotes viridis. Next base: position 12,126 of record JAKVIS010001264.1, read on the forward strand.
ATTTGACTTTCCAATAAGCCTTGGGATTTAGGGAATATAGCCGAAACAGATATCCCTAACCAGACAGCTGTTTTAGGGTGCTTGCCCCTCATCAGTACAGAGTAGATTCCGTCTGGCTTACCTATCCTGGGGGATACCTCTTTGTATAACGCAAAGGATTAAATCTGCGGCAAGTCCACAGTATTTCTGCATGACATAGTGTGAATTTTGGCCAGATGTGGAAATTCTGTAGTGGACTGACTACACGTGGCCAGGCCCTTAAAGCATTTGTACGCTCTTTAAAAGAACACTCCAGGCAAAACTGATATGCTGCCGAACAGGGGCATAGCTATAGGGGGTGCAGAGGTACCGGGCCCAGGAGCCTGAGGGTGCCCAAAGACCAGGGTGCCACATAGGAAGACACCAGCATGATAGAAAGTACATGCTGGTCAAGTTACACCTCGTTTAAATTCTTGCCTCAGGCAGCACGAAGGCTATGTGCTTCCCTGTCCCTTGCCACAAAGTACTGAGGGAAGGGGGACCCAAGCTGAACTCTTACACCAGGGCCCATGAGTCTTTAGCTACGCTCCTGCTGCCAAATATAAATTAAAGAGAGTGCACGTAGATGTTGTCATGAATTGTGTCAAAATTTGAAGCATCTAGTTTTAAATTAATTCTGGGCTTAGCCAGAAAAGTGTCGTGGCTCAGCAGTAAAGTGGTGCGTCCACGCTCCACAAATAGGAAGTCAACTGATTGTGATACATCAGGTGCAGGTCCAGATAGCTTAAAATCTACGTGATCTACAGGATTAGTCAATTTTCCCCAGTGTAGATTTGCATTCTAGGAAACATTGCCTTTTTACGAGACACAGTACAGTGATCTAATGCAGGAAACACTAACTGGCCTATGTATTTTAGTGGCAAGCAGATTTGCGAATGCAGTTCTTCAGTATTACAAGATAATTCTCAGGAAATGGTCCAATAAAGTCAATAGCTCAGCACTACCTTCTTCTGCTCCAATCACTGCAGTACCATGGAACCCTATGAAACTTCTCAGAGACGGCTAAATAATTAATAGGTGATGCCTTGAGAATCCTCTGGGTGCTGCCAGGGAATCCCTACAGTTCTGTACTGCTGTATGGTGATATAGCTGATATGATGTGAAGGTACTGTATGCAGAGGTTCCATTTAGACTTTTATGGGTACTGCTCACTGTCCATTAAAAGACAAAACAATTGCAATAGAAAGCAAACTAGGTACTGTTTCTAAGCAGACGTAGATAATCTTCTAGAGAGTACATTGGAATCTATGATAAATACCACTATACAAGGGACAGATAATAGTTCCTCATATGTACCTTAAAGACTTGAAGGGACAAAAAACCTCAGATGAGTCTCTATAACATCAGTGGAAAGAATGACTGCAACTTTTAAAGCAACATGAGTTTATTTATATTGGAGAGAGGTTCTTGCTGTAATGTTGGATGGGGGTCTGGAAGAATCTTTTCACCTCCCGTCCTCACGACCACACCTGCCTCTTTCATAGCTTGAAAGAGGTGAATTTAAATCCCCCCAGGGGAGTCGTGTTCAGAAGCTGGCAACACTGACATCTCATTGACATGGCACCGCTTTACCTGTTCTTCCAGCCTCCCGTGCCTGAAGGATTTTTTTTTTAGGAGAGGTTAGTCTACGCCCAGTTCAAAATGGTCCAGGCTCCAGTGGAATGTGATCTGTCTAGCTGCTAAACCATCGGAGTCACAGGAAGGAATGTTCAGTCTACATGTTCCAGGATTACTAAATCCACAGACCTGTGTTTATCGGACATCAGCAAAATAGCTCTGCTCCAGAAGGAAGAAGACTCTCTTATACCAGCAGCACGGTGGCTCAGTGGTTAGCACTGATGCCTTGCAGTGCTGGCGTCCTAGGTTCAAATCCGAGTTTGTATGTTCTCCCCCTGTTTGTGTGGGTTTCCTCCCACATTCCAAAGACATACTGATAGGGAACTTACATTGTGAGTCCATATTGAGGACAGTTGAATGCTAATGGAATATAGTAGTGCTCTATAAGTGCATAAATAAATACCAACTATGGGTGGCTGCTACTATGTAAATCAATGTCCGATCCCATAAAGAGACTGGACTTGAGTACTAATCAAACCAGAGAACCATCTATAGGCAGTTATGTTGAGGAGTTATTCCTCATTGCCGTCCGGATTCAGAGCTGATCCTGAATATTCCCAGAATTTCACCCTTCCGGCCCCCCTGATGTTAGCTTCCGCCCAGCAGTGTGTTCGGCTGGATGGGCTTTAGCGCTGCTGAAGCCTTTTTACAGGATCTCTGAAAATGCCATTGGCCTGCGCGATTCAGAGCAGGGCAAAGGAGAGCATCGCTCCGATGCTAACATCAGGAGGGTTGCCCGGGTGAAATTCTGGGTTTTTTCTTTTATATTGATGACCTATCCTTGCTAGGGTCCAAATCCAGGCAACGGCTTTAGCCGTTTTACAGGATCTCCTGAAAATGCCTTTGCCCTGCGCGATTCAGCGCAGGGCAAAGGAGAGCATCGCTCCGATATTAACATCAGGAGGGCTGCCTGGGTGAAATTCTGGGTATGTCCGGGTTGAGAGAGTTTTTCTTTTATATTGATGACCTATCCTTGTCGGAGTTCCGAATCCAGGCAACCTGGCTGATTTTGGCTCATTTTCAATAGTTCCTGGACCAGAAATAAGCACCAAAACTATGCAGCTCATTCCATTATGTAGCCGATAGAGCTGGGTGCTGCAACATAGCTTGAACTGAAGTGACCTATTTCTGGTCCTGGGGCTACTGTAAAACAGGGTGCCACGAGTTGGCAGATATTTATTAACTATCATAAGGAAAAGTCATCCATAAAAAAAGTCCCAGAAAATCCCTTTAAAGTACCTGTTCAGAGGCAGCAGAGGGGTGCAAAGATAGAAGTACCTGGGCCCAAAGGCCAGATAGGAAGACACCAATGTAATATATGTCATATGGAAAGTTGGGAGGGTCGCTGTTATAGAGTTTGAATTGGGGCCCAGGGGCTTCAATTTACAACTCTGGGAGGAGAAGACAACTATTAAACTAAAAAGGATCTGACAATGTGATCTCTCCCCCTGATGGCACTGTTATATGGGGACTGTTATATTGCTGGCACCATTGAATGAGAATTGTTCCGTTTATGATCTAGGGATCTTATCAATGTAGTTATGTGGCTACAGCAGTACCCCAGGGAATGAGAATATCTGCAGATTTTTCATTTCACTATCTTATGTAATGAAATGCTATGTCATGCTATATATTGCACCCAGTATAGCTGTGTATGGGGCAGCACAGTTGGGGTTGACAACCCTGGATCAGACCTTGCAGGAGGTTGGGTGGGCATCCGGGATCCTCCTCAGGTTAGTTAGTTAGTCTAGACTGGCGTTTTATAGAAAGAGAAAGCTGTTACTTGTGCTCCCTCTTCTTAGGCTCAAAAAGCTACAGAGACTAGCTAATCTACAGAGTCAGACTACAGAGAAGAAGTGCAGCATACAGAAGTAACAGTATATTAAGCAAGCCTCTCAGTACAGCAGAGAGAGTGAGAAAGCAAGCCAGTTTAATGCTAAAGCCTGTTGGGACCAAGACAAAGCTTGAAGACTGTTTTCTGATGAACGTTTATTCAAGTAAAGCTGCTGTTCAACTACATACAAGGTCTGGACTCAATCTTTCTTTCAAATCTCTCAATTATTCCCCCTATTTATTGTTTCGGAGCAAAAGCCTAGGGTCCAGCCGTATCCCGGTAGGAGCACTATGACACACATAGAGAGACATTTTAGGCTGTACTGTACCACTTGGCATTCCTACACCTGGGACGCGTTTTATATATAGAGGGCCCTAGGGGGAGGCGCCCGTTGCACAGGCACCATCAGATAGGAGCCCCAACATAAGGGTGTGCCCGAGGGGAAGAAAAGGTTTACCCTCCTTTCACTACATTGGCCTAGGGAGCAAAAGTGTGAGAAAAGCCATGATGATTGACTTTGATTGACTACTACTATTCTACTACCACTACTCTACTATAAAGACAATCTGTTGTGTAGGCCTGGTCTTAGGTCTGTTAAATTGCAGTTCAGCACACACAAAAGTGTCTTGGTCTCTCTGCTAGTAGTAGTAACTAAGGCTAGCCACGTACATGAGATATCTGGTGGATGAACGCTCATTTAGTCGACAGCTATCTCTCCCAACTTCTTTATACACATTTAAGCACAGCTCACCAACATGCATGTGTCATGAATGGGGAGAAAGCCACTACCAGACACTTCTAGCAGTGGCCTTTCTCCACTAGATCAAAAGGATAAAAGGATCGGGCAGCTGGACTTTTCTATCTATCTTATCTACCTCAAACTCACTCTAATGTGTATGAGAAAAGTTGGTAAGCCCCCATATGCATTAAATGGTCCCAGTCAAAATTAGTGGGTTTGGCAGCTATTTATCCAATTGTATGGTCAGTCTAAGAGCTACAATTAGCATGAACACTCGGTTCCAACTTGTATCTCCAGACACCTCTCACTATACATAGCATTGGTGTGATTAGGTCAACATCTGGGAAAAGGAAGATTGAAACTAGCTGAAGACTACTACTAGTTAAGAACAAATCTGCTTGACTGAAATTCCAAGTCTATTGATATTCTGTGGAGCTATGGTGTTACAGTCATTACAGTCAGCAGGGTGACCAGCAACTATAGCTTCATAGATCCTGCTGCAGGTGAGGGAGAACACATTAAGATACCCATCACTATAGCCCAGCTCAGGCAAAGTCAAAAACCTGTGTTTATCAAGTGAACACCTACAGCCACAGGTGCCAGTTTATAGCTGTAGCGAAGGGGAATTAGGAGAGAAAGAAGGACTACCTTAGAGTGCTATTGTCTGCTATTTTTCCTGCCACCATACTGCAATTTCTGGGGATAGAGAAATTGCAGCTTGTACACATGACAGCTGTAACTCATTCTTTGACTCAGAAAAGAAAAACGTTTGTTGTTCTTTTACGTCTGCCTTATCCTTTCTCACCACCATTTCACTACACCGAAGGGCTGAAGGAGTACACCATGACACAACATCTCATTAGGGCCACTACTACTCCCCTCCTCTGCACTGGCTCCTCAGGGTTTTGCTGCTGGATGCTAGCTGTAATAATGTCTACCCATAGACTACATATGAAGACAGGGTAGTCTGATTCCTAATTCTCTCTTACTCACTCAGAATCAAACAGAAGCAACTTATAGAGAAGGTCTGAGCAGTAGTGATGTGATTGAAGCAGTTGGGATGAAATAGAAGACTTACTATTAGCTGCTGAATCTGCTGCATCATTCCTGTGTTGTGTCTGTCTCCGCTTTTCACTGTGCACTTCCTACCTCTGCCTTCCTCTCCGTTCTCCATAGACTAATATTGTAATCTGATCTTGATCAGTGAGCAGGTAGCCCATCTTGATCTCGCAAGAGAGAGAAAACTAGTTTGGAACAGGGTAGGGAGGCAGGAAGAAAACAGCTAATAACTCAACAAGGCATTTTTCTTGTAAAAGAAATATTACAAAGTTTTTTAGATTTTCGTATACTAATGATTTATTAAAAGTTGTCTGAAAGTACTGTAAACATTTAATAGTGCAGATGATGATGTCATTTAATAACTTCCTTTTAACGAAAATCAGTAGTGTATGCAATACAGAGCACACACGTGGGTTGGTCTATGCATTTTTTTCATGGACAATGTGAACCTCTGCATAGCTGCTCCCATCCATAGACATTACAATGATAGCAAACACCTGAAAAAAAAATACTATGCTCTTTTACATAGGATGGGAACATCCTGTTAGATGCCCCAGGTAGGGGATGGGCTTATTTTCATATCTGCTATAGACCACATTTTTTCTTTGTAACCTTCTCACTTCCATTGTGGAAAGAACTATAAGATCATGTAACCTGATTACATCTACTCATGTAGTATCCATTATGAAAAACAAAATCCTGTAATTACTGTAATTAGATTTATTCCAAGATCTCTATGGTAGAATATCTCCAGCCAAGTCCGTCACAAAGTTCAGCACATAAGTGTGTATTAACTGTTCTAGGCCTTTGCACAGATCTACTTAAAACCCTTCAAGACCTGATCCCTCTACATGACCCCTTCTACTGGGCAAGTAATGTTTTACTTCATAACTTTCATTGTACTCTATTATTACTGGTACCTTTGATGTACTTAAATACACCCTGGTCATCAAGTGAATCATTCCACACAGGTAAAAACAACAATAAACTAAGCTAGAAGTTCAGTATCTCAGCATTTTGTGCCAGTTCAGAGGAGTCTTAGTGTAGTGTCTTAAAGACTATCGCTTGCATTTGTTTAACCTACTCACGCACATGCAAATCTTGTTGGCAGAGTATGCAAAATATAGCCACATTGGACATATTTGATCCTCTAGGCTGTCTAAGTTTGCCAATCGGGCTTTAACTAGTCCAACAGAGGATTTGGTGGGCCCAGGTCTTGACAATGGGCACAGAAAGTTCAGCAGAAGACAATCCCATGAGGTCTATATCTTATGGGATGATTCAAAATAACGCATTCAACCTTATAGATTATTTGTCCTCCTGTATGTGCAATGAAATCAACAAAGATTACAATGCAATTAATAGTAGATTTACAAATGTTCTGTACAGATGGAGGGTGTGATCTCAGAATCAACTTCTTTGGTGGGTCCAAGGAACCTCAGCCCAACACAGTTGCCAATACATAGCTATTGGACATAGCGCTTACTGTATATCAAAATCCTGGGATTTTGTATCCTATTTCACCATAATTGTTGATAATGTGTGTGTGTGTGTATGTATGTATGTCCGCTAAAGGAATCCGCACTGTCGCATTTACAGTCATGAAATTTGGCACACAGGTACATCAGGTGTCCGGGAAGGTTTTAGAAATGGTCTCAGCTCTCTAGGATGTACCGTTCCTGAGATATTCCCAAAAAATGCTAATATGGCACATCACATGACCTACATTAGCCAACAGAAGCCTGCAGGTCTATCTCTTCAGATCCCAAATGCCATATACACGGTCACATGTCCCTTATCAGCCAATAAAAGTTGTCCTTAGTCTCCACACACACACAGTTTTACACCAGATTTCTATAACAACCCAGCGATTTTCTTCACTGTTAAAGGGCTTCTGTCACCCCCCAAAACTCATTTTTCATTTTTGGGCATATTAAAATCCTTATTGTCCGACTATTCCATATATAGGGCTCTTACCCTGTTCTGTGCCTTCGTTTCTTTAAAAATCGTGCTTTTATAATATGCTAATTACTTCACTACCAGCAAGTAGGGCGTTTACTTGCTGGTAGCTGCCGCAGCCTCCTGTCACCAGGATAATCGCTTATGAAGTAAAGCCATAGCCTAATAGCACTTAGTACCTTATTTCTAGATGTGCCTTTGTTTCAGCAATAGATGTTTTCTATCTTCTGAAAATCCAGTTTATTTGGTATGCAAATGAGCCAGTAAGGTGCCCAGAGGGGCGTCACTCTTGCAGGAAGGAGCCCAGACATGCCTCCTGCTAGTGCCCAAGCCCGCCCTCATGCTGGGAGCAGGGAAAAGGGGGGCAGAGTTATAGCTTGAATGTGATGTAAGAGAGGTGGGTGGACACATTGTGGCAGGAGGTGTGCCTGGGCTCCTTCCTGCAAGAGTGACGCCCCCCTGGGCACCTTACTGGCTCATTTGCATATCAAATACACTGGATTTTCAGAGGATAAAAAACATCTATTGCTGGAACAAAGCCACATCTGGAAATAAGGTGGGAAGTGCTATTAGGCTATGGCTTTACTTCAATAGCGATTATCCTGGTGACAGATTTCCTTTAAAGCTGACCTACAGCAGTGAAGAAAAATGGCTGGGTTATTATGGAAACCTGGTGTAAAACTGTGTGTATGTCGAGACTAAGGGCCTGTGAGCTTCTATTGGCTGATAAGGTCATGTGACCAGGCTTCTATTGGCTAATTCATTTTTTGGGAATATCTCAGGAACGGTACGTCCTAGAGAGCTGAGACCCAGTCTAAAACCTTCCTGGACACATGATGTACCTGTGTGCCAAATTTCGTGATTGTAAATGCAACGGTGCGGATTACTTTAGCGGACATACATACACACATACATACACTCAGCTTTATATATTAGATTAATCAGAGAGACTTAAAGAGGTTATCCAATAGTACTAATACCCCCCACGATGCCCGGGCATCTCGTATAGACAGTACTTAGCCCATCCACAGCAACCACATCCCTCCGGATCCCTTCACGGCCACAGCTGCAGCTCCCCATTGCGTGGATCAAAACATCTGGCGACGGGGGGGAGAAACCAATAGCAGTCCATGACAGTGACCAGCCTCCCTAGCATCTAGGGTGATGCTAGGGAGGCTGGTTACCGTCACGGCCTACTATTGGCTGCTTCCCCCCGTCGCCAGATGTTTTGATCTGCGCGGCAGGGAGATGCAGAGGTGACCGTGTAGGGATCCAGAGGGATGTGGGTGCCAAGGACCGGGTAAGTATCATCATAGGATGGGCCCGGGCATTATGGGGGGTATTTTTACTATTGGATCACCCCTTTAAAGAAGTTGTCCACTAAAAAAATCTGACTTGATTGTACCCAATTGTCTTAGTACCATAAACATAATAATTATTTACAATTATTGTTATCTATGGCCAAGTATTGGGCTGCTTAGGTGCCTACTGTATATAAATTTAATTCAGTAAAAAAAAATTGTATGCAGTAAGCTCCCTCTAGTGGTCAATGCAGGTAGCCAAAATGTTATAATTTAGCTCTATATCTGTGTAGGTCATTTGGAGATGTGTATCAGAAAAAAACAAAGCTCCAACTGCTATAGAAACATATTAATAAAATAATAAGTACCTTATGTTGAACCTTTATAAATGGTGGATATTTACCTTTTATGCAGACTTGTGGCAAGACCTGAGGTGGGAATCATAGTTACCTGATCCCTGCCGCTGGGTGCCAGCTCTCAGGCAGCACAGGTCTTGGGTCTCTTCATGTCAACATTTGGTTTGATGTGGGTCACATGACTGCTGTGGCCAGTCAACCAGTAAGTGTCACCTATGTGTCACGTGACCCAATGTCATGGTGCTTGGGGAAACATATCACCACTGTAGCCAGCCACTTGCTGCTGCAGCCACGTGACCTGCGTAAAAGTGGATTTTGATGCAGGGAGACCTGTGGCAGCCAAAGGGCTGCAATGGCGTTGGAAGTGGTAGGGATCAGGTAAATATGATTCCCACCATAGTCTGGCCACACTGTGGGGAGGGGCAGTCTGCAGAAAGGGTCTCCAGAGGTAAACAACCCTTTTTAAGGTTTGAAATTATCGTTTGAGAGGAAGATACCAAAACCCAAAAAGATGTGATGAAACAAATCTACTTAAAGGGGTTGTCTCACCTCAGACATTCGGTGCTCATCATTAGGTTATGCCCCCAATGTCTGATAGATGTGGGTCCCACCTTTGCGACCAGCAACACTCCACATGGGAGCACCGAACATAGTTAAGCGCTGGCTTAGCTATTTCCGTCAGCCCCATAGAAATGAATGGAGCGGTGGCTGCGCTTTCGCAATGCGCTTCCCATTCACTTCAATGGGACTACTGAGTGCGCTCGGTTATTTTCGTTACTCCCATAGGAATGAATGGAGGGAGGCCGCCTTCACTTTGCGGGCTCTATTCTAAAAATTGGTACAGATCCCTGAGGTGGGACCCTCACCTATCAGACATTTGGGGCATATCTTAGCGATAAGCCTCCAATGTTTGAAGTGAGACAACCACTTTTATAAAGTCATGGAGTGTAATGGAAATATGAAGTGGTCACTCATGAATTCCGGAGTAGTTTAGTTCTCAGAGAGTTGGTGTCCTTTTCTGAATAAACCACAGAACCCTTTAAGGTACCTTACTGTGTGAAATATAAACCAGAAAACAAGGTTTTGAAACTACTGTTAGGCCTAATTCACACGTCCTCAAAATGGATCCGCATCCCATCCGCAATTTTGCGGAAGGGCTGCAGACCCATTCATTTCAAAGGGGCAGGAATGGATGTGGACAGCACACTATGTGATGTCCGCATTTCTGCATCCGTGTTTCCGCATCCGCGTTTCCGCAAAAAAATAGAACATGTCCTATTCTTGTCCGCGGACAAGAAAAGGCATTCTCTATATAGTGCCAGCAATGTGCGGTCCGCAAAATGCGGAATGCACATTGCAGCCATCCGTGTTTTGCGGATCCGTGTTTCCGCAAAACACACTACGGACGTGTGAATTAGGCCTTATACTGGCTTTATCATCAATACCGGAAAAATGTCACATAGACTAAATCACCATCAAGTCAATAAGGGCTCATGCACACGACCATATGTATTTTGTGGTCCGCAAAAAAAGGATATGCAAAAAATACGGATGACATCCGTATGAATTCCGTATTTTGCGGAACGGAACAGCTGGCCCTTCATAGATCAGCACTATCCTTGTCCGTAATGCGGTCATACACATATACGGAAACAGAATTCACACAGAGTAACTTCCGCTTTTTTTTGCTGACCCATTGAAGTGAATGGTTCCGCATACGGTCCGCAAAAAAACCCCAAATGAAAACGGAAAGAAAATACGTTCATGTGCATGAGCCCTAAAGGTGGGAGCCAAAGTCAATAGTTAACGGCAAAGATGAATGGCTCCATCACTCTGCATTAAAGTTATGGAGAACAGGCTTATATCAGTAACAGAATAAGCCACCTGTGCATTCTTCACTAATCACCAGTAATTGGCTCAATTTGTCAGTGACCTTCAGGAGGAGGCACAAGAGATCCCAAGTGTCATTATCAGGAGCTGAGCAGGCATGGAAACCATTTGCTGTATGTGTGAACATCTTGTCTTCTCCATGTCTACCCCCTCATATCTTCATTTTTCATCCTCCAATAATCCTCTCTTTGTTTTTTATTCTCCTATGTGCTATTAGCAGATGTTTCATAGCTTCACATACTTCACAACTGTCCATGAAAAAAATGTGCCCCTCAATGCTAATTATAAGGGTATTACAAGTCACCAGGGAGGTGTGAGGCTATATACAACATAAGGCTGGGAGTCAAATGTTATATATGTGAGAAAGTGACTTCTAATATCCTATAGTAAGAGGGCCAGAAACCTATGGATGTGGATGACAATTACAAGGTACCCCACCCGAGGATGGCACAGTGACTCACATGGACTCAACAAGATTTTTCTTGTAGACCAGTTTTCTCAAAATGAGGCAACAACCTTATGGTTACAGTGCAGCGAGCCACAGGGGAGGCAGAGAGGCCGGGAATAGTTGTATTCAAAGTGGCAGTCTTCGCTATGTCACTCCCTGGGTTGGGCAGTGGGTTCACATTTGTTCCTTTCAGGGCACTCCTTGCCTTTGGGAATCTTCCTACCTGATGTTAGTTCAGGGTGCCCTTGGTGGTGTTAGGTTTTGAGGTGCAAGGCAGGGTTCCCCGAAATTTGAGTCAATGATGAGGCTGGGTTTAGTGCAATAAGTTCACTGTACTTTATTGAAGCAGTTCAATAGATGGTCACACAGGCCGTGTGCACATGAAATGCAGTCTTTACAGTTGTTATATGCAGCTACCAAAGCTGTGTAGGAGAGGCTAGCCTTTCACTCTTTTCAATCATGCCGTACAGTCTCTCCTTTCCAAGTCGAAGGGGTGCTTTGCTGATTTTTAATCCAGTGGGTGAGGTTTTCTCTGTGAGCTCTGCAGCCTACAGCTTACACTAGAGTGAATTCACTTCCTCCTAGAGATGAAGAGGTGGTCCCAGCCCTGCCTAACAACATTAGCTAGGAATCTACCACTCTCTCCAAATACAAACTGTGGGACACACAATGGTACAGAATACAGTGACATTAACACTTGCAGTGGGGACACTGCAACAGTCTCTCAGACAGGGTGCAAACTTGTGGGTTACACACAATATTGTGGTTGTCACAGGCCTCAGTGTGTCTCAACATACACAGCAGGGCTACGACTCCTGCTCAACAGGCGGTACCTCTAGTTACTACTCATTCCAGGGTGTCAGATTCAGGCCTATGATCTTACAGTCTCTGTAAGACTGGTGAAAAACCATTTGCACTCCCCAGGGCAGTCTCCTCTCCGGGAATCAGAGCTCACTCAAGTGGCCCAGTTAATGACAGCAGATCAGACCAGGCCCACAACATAGGTGGCAGTCTGTCATCCCCTTGCAGACCCTGATTCAGCAGCACTTTGCCATGCACACTCTAGCTGGATGACCATGGAGAGCTCCAGCATCTCCTGTTTATGATCTGGCCCACCTACGACACAACATGTCTGGCGCAACACTACATGCCCGTGTGTGTGTGACCGCAAAGCTGTGTGCCAATGGCTAGAGTCTTAAAGGTACAGTACACACAACATACAATGCCTGCAATAGATGTCAGACTTTACTGACATTTCCCTGTCTGGCACAACTTATATAACATGGGAGGTTACAGCGCACAAAATATACTGTAACAATATGGCAGTCACCAGTTACCGGTACTTCATTAGCAGCTACAGTTCTAGGAGACAGTTTGCTGGAAGGAATGGTTAAATGCTTCAACAGTCCAGTACTTTATATAAACAATGTAATTTACTCCTACAGGTAAATGTATTTTTTTTACTTTTTTTTAACTTTGTTATTGGAAAAGGAAGGATAAAATCAGGGTTGTCAACCATCTATTAAATAGTCTGTAAAAATAGGGAACTTTTCCACTCCAAAAACGGATGTGTTCATGATTTGTTTTTAAGCTGAAGGAGTTGTGCAGTTTAGTTCTGATGCACACGACCATATCAAGCAGATCAAGGGCAGACCGATTCACTTCAATAGGGCTGCAAAAAATGCAGACTGCATCCGCAGAACATATTCTTTATCATTTATTTTGGACTAATACGTCCATAAAAATGTTAGCTGTCCATAATTTTTGGAAAAGTTATCCATATAAAAAAAAAAATTCATTGGCAACCCTGGGTAAACCTTGAAGGAGTTCTTTAGTTTCAGCTTAAGGTGAAAATCAGGTTATGCCAAGTCATATCACTAGGCATGGAGTTTTAACACACCCTTGTTTTCCGCGTCTGTGTTGACACATGTACTGTACAAAAGAGGTTGTCCAGGTTTAGAAAAACATGGCTGATTTCTTCCAAAAACAGCACCACACCTCTTCACAGGATGTGTATGGTATTGGACTTTATCTCCATTCATTTCAATGGAACTCTGCTGCAATACCTGATACAACCCATGGACAGGTGTGGCACTGTTTCTGGAGGAAAGCAGCCATTTTCCCTAATCCTTAAAACCCATTTAAGAACTTTTAATACTACCAAAAACATTCACTGTAATCCTAAACAGCCAGTGAGAATTATTTCAGACACACCACTCAAAAAATAGCTTCAAGTTTTTAAACATGATGGTCACTGGTTGGACATCCACTTCTTTGCCCTCATGTCAGACTTACCTAGAGATCACTAAATTCTTAGTACCATTTTGGCTCAACATGAAGACCATGTATGGTTACAGAGTTCACACTAAGGCTCAGTGGCTTTTGACAAAAAATAAAAAATGAATGACCAATTGAATCTCTTTGCAATTGTTGAGTGATCAAAGTCAAACGAAATGACTTAGATCCAAATTTAAGGAAAAATTCAATTAGCCACAAAGCCGATTTTCCCCAAAGCCTGCGCGCCAAGAGGCCTTTGCCAGCCAGTTTTCCATAATTTCGCTCATCTCTACTCTTCACAGTCCATAATTTTCGCTGTTAAACTAGCTGTACTAGAATGCCCTAGTCACTTGAAAAATTGTGAAGGGGTCCAGAAGTCGGACCCCCATCATTCTCTCTCTTAGGGCTCATGCACACGACCGTATGTATTTTCGGTCCACAAAAAACGGATGATGTCCGTATGCATTCCATATTTTGCAGAACGAAACAGCTGGCCCCTGATAGAACAGTCCTATCCTTGCCCCTAATGCGGACAATAATAGGACAGGTTTTTATTTTTTTGCGGAACGAAAATACAGACATACAGAAACGGAATACACATGGAGTAACTTCTGTTTTTTTAGCGGACCCATTGAAATGAATTGTTCCGTATACGGTCCACACAAAAAACGGAACAGACACGGAAAGAATATCCGTTTGTGTGCATGAGCCCTTAGAGATATGCCGTAACATTTAACAATAGGAAAACCCCTTTAGGATGTTTCTGCTATCTAGTAACAGTATATCAAGCAATGTGATGTCACAGTTACATCCAACTAAAAGCAACACAGGTAAAACAAAATTGTAAATTGTATTTTTATGAATTGTGAGGTTTATTATACTTTTTTTTTATATTGAAACAGATTTTATGTCACCAACACTTGATCCTTAGGTTATACCTGATCATACACTTTGAACACATGTCTGTAATTCTACCTGTCTAGGATTTTGAAGACTTTCCGAATTAACCTTAGGTCACTGCATTCCCTGAATAGCCCCAATTTTCTTTGTGATCACATAATGGCGAGTTAAAGACTACTAAATATAGCTGCTGCACTCTGACCCTATAAGCAGGTTCATGGCCTTAACCTGGCAACAAGTGACCAAAGTGCATTGTGGGAAAAAAAATACATCAATGAACATATGGGCTGGCATCCGCAGGTTACCAAAACAGCAAAAAAGCTTATTGATGTACCGTCACAATTTTGGACGCATTTTTTTTAAGCTAAAACCGGGAGTGGATAAAAAAAAAACTGGACTTTTTATTAGCCCTGAGAGGGCATCTGTCAGTAGATTTGTACCTATGAAACTGGCTGACCTGTTCCATGTGCACTTGGCAGCTGAATGTGTCTGTTAGTCCCATGTTCATATGTGCCGGCATTGCTGAGAACGACATCAATGTCACATTCATGTCATAATAAATAGGACTAGTGGAAGAATTATGATAATTATTGTGGTTATTCCAGTACCTACATTACTATGTGTATTAACATGGCTGCCTATCTGTAGGTGATTTGTAAAATGACTGCCTGTCTCTAGGTGATGTCATGTTGTTAATGAAATTTAATGTTAAAAAACAAACATACATAGATCTGTTTTACACAGACACTGACAGACATGATGAGATTCTACTGCAGGGAGCAATACTGTATATACAAGTGGTCCCTTAACGTACAATATTAATTAGTCCTGGGATGACCATTGTATATTGAAACCATTGTAACTTGAGTCCATAACTAGTAATTTGTTCCAAAGCCCCAAAATATCATTGCATGATAAGAGAAAAAGAAGATTTAGAAAATGAAGTAGATAACTAAGAAGATAAAGGTGGTGCTCATAGTCAAGAAGGGATGTTGGATGTGGTAAATCATTTCCTTGATGAGGACAGGAGCTTCTTCAGGGGTTTTTACATTACACCCATGGACCAGAAAAATAACGTAACGCTGCCGTAACCGTACATCCAATTGAGATCATCTTGACACAGATAAAGGGCATCATAGAACATGCAATGCGGCACTGTACTGTAAAGAAAAGCTACCAGACAGCAAATAGAGGTGTTTTACCACAGGAATAGCCATGTTGATTGGTTGGATCTGAGTTTGAGACACTGTATGTTGAGTCTAGTTTCAACTTACTATGGCCCACGAAAGACCATTGTAAGCTGAAAATATTGTATCTTAAGGCCATTGTATCTTGTGGGACCACTGTACTGTACATGTTCTGTTCCCCAAGTTTACCTGTTGGATAACTACTAGTGATGAGCGAGCATGCTATGTATTGGTTTGGCTCGAGCATCGCTATGCTCGGCGCTCGGCTTTACTCGAGTCTCCTCCCCGCACGTTTGGCAGCTTCTAAGCAGCCAATTAAGGTCCAGGTAGGTAATTCCCCTCAGTGTAAGGCCATAGCAATGTTAGCTGTAAGCCTTACACTGATGGGCTGGCCGAAACACGTGATACCATTTCATATAGGAGCTGAGGTCCAGCGTTCGGCTTATTCAGCATCAGGGAGAGCAGGCAGTAGGCAGGGACAGATGGCGTTTTGCTCTAAATTTACTGATTTCACTCCAAAAACCTTATTAAAAGACCTAACAGTCCTTTTAAGGACTAGAGTGTGTGTTTGACAGCAGTGCAGCACCTTTTATTTTTTTTTAAGAAGGGGTTTGCTTTAGCACTATCAGGGACAGGCTTCACCAGGAAGGGACAGATAGTGCAGGGCTTGAAAATCGCTTTTTTAACTTCTAAAAGACAGAAAGATTTCTGATTAGATTAATTTCTGACATCTATAATGCGCCATCATTAAGCAGTGTGTTGGGCAGATATTATAAAAAGGGGCTTATTCACTACAGTGTTCCTTGGTACTGAGATATACACTGCACCATCATAAAGCAGTGTGTTGGGCAGACATTATAAAAAGGGTCTTATTCACAACAGTGTGCCTGGTACTGAGATATACACTGCACTATCATAAAGCAGTGTGTTGGGCAGACATTTTAAAAAGGGGCTTATTCACTACAGTGTGCCTGCTACTGAGATATACACTGCACCATCAGAGAAATTATTTTTTCTGGGGAAATTAACCTAACTTGTGCCACATCTGTTTGTGCGTTCAATCCGCAACCGTTATATTAATTACTCCAGCAGAGAGTGATTTATATTTTGGCCATAGTTAACTAGTTTTGGGCACATCTGTGTGTGCATTTAGGCGGCAACCGTATATACAGTATTCCCGCAGAGAATACATTTTATTTGGGACAAATTTGTATCCAATAGAACTACAAACGAATACAGTGTGTATTGTCACAATTACATTATCTCTGGGCTAGTGTAGTGACGAAAATCTGTATTTTTTTGTATCCAGTACCTTACTGGAAGTCAATACAGTGTGTATTGTAAAATGTCATTATCTGTGGCCTACTGCAGAGCCGAAAATTTGTATTTCTCTGTCTCCGGTACATTATAGCAAGCCAATACAGTGTGTATTGTAAAAATTACATTATCTCTGGGCAAGTGTAGTGCTGAAAATTTGGATTTCTCTGTCACCAGTACATTACAGCAAGCCAATACAATGTGTAGTGTAAAAATGTCATTATCTGTGGCCTAGTGTAGTGCTGAAAATTTGGATTTCTCTGTCACCAGTACATTACAGCAAGCCACTACAGTGTGTATTGTAAAAATTACATTATCTCTGGGCTAGTGTAGTGCCAAAAATGTGTATTTCTCTGTCTCCAGTACATTACAGCAAGCTATAAAGTGTGTACTGTAAAAATGTCATTATCTGTGGCCTAGTGTAGTGCCGAAAATTTGTATTTATCTGTTTCCAGTACATTACAGCAAGCCAATACAGTGTGTATTGTAAAAATTATATTATCTCTGGGCTAGTGTAGTGCCAAAAATTTGTATTTCTCTGTCTCCAGTACATTACAACAAGCCAATACAGTGTGTACTGTAAAAATGTCATTATCTGTGGCTTAGTGTAGTGCCGAAAATTTGTATTTATCTGTTTCCAGTACATTACAGCAAGCCAATACAGTGTGTATTGTAAAAATTACATTATCTCTGATCTAGTGCACTCCTGAAAATCTTTATTTTTCTGTATTCAGTACATTATAGCAAGCCAATACAGTGTGTATTGTAAAATTTACATTGTCCGTGGCCTACTGTAGTGCCGAAAATTTGTATTTCTCTGTCTCCAGTACATTACAGCAAGCCAAGACAGTGTGTACTGTAAGAATTTCATTATCTGTGGCCTACTGTAGTGCAGGAAATTTGTATTTCTCTGTCTCCAGTACATTACAGCCAGCCAATACAGTGTTTATTTTAAAAATTTAATTATCTGTGGCCTACTGTAGTGCCGAAAATTTGTATTTCTCTGTCTCCAGTACATTACAGCAAGCCAATACAGTGTGTACTGTAAAAACTACATTATCTCTGGGCTAGTGTAGTTTCAAAAATCTGTATTTTTCTGTATCCAGTACTGTCCTGCATCAGAAAACTGTGTCTTTAGCGGACAGTAAAACAATCTGCGCCACACCTACAGACAAAACCATTAATATGAAAAATGCGAGCACAAAGGGAGGGGGAAGTAGGCGTGATGCTGATGGTGCAAGCAGAGGCTGTGGCCAGGGGCGTAGCTAGAAATGACTGGGCCCCACAGCAAATTTTTGTATTGGGCCCCCCCCTACCCGCGCGTTTCGCTCCCCCTCTATAATGTGCCAGCCATATAGCCCCCCTATAATGTGCCAGTAGTCAGCCATATAGCCCCCCCAGCTCCCCTATAATGTGCCAGTAGCCAGCCATATAACCCCCCTATAATGTGCCAGTAGTCAGCCATATAACCCCCCCTATAATGTGCCAGTAGTCAGCCATATAAACCCACCCTATAATGTGCCAGTAGCCAGCCATATAGCACCAGATGCCCCCATAGTGCTCCTCTCCCCATAGTGCCCCCTATAATGTGCCAATATCAAGTGCCTCAGTCTTCCCCCATCCCAATATCATAGTGCCATCCTCTCCCCTGCCCCTAATGTGTGTGCCAATATAAAGTGCCTATCTCTCCCCCTCCCATTTGCCAATATCATAGTGCCAATAGCCCTCTCCTCCCCTGTGGCAGTAAAGTAAAAGTCCAGTATTTAAAAAAAAAAAAAAAACACATATACTTGTCATGTTAGGCAAGCCTCATTTATCCTGTCTTTCAGAAAAGTTTGTGAGGGGAATCGAACCTGTGACCATTAGGATGAAAGGCAAGACACTTATCCACAAGGCTATATCAGCTGCATAGCCAGGTAGCTAAAAAAAAAAAAAAAAGACCTGTAGATAAGGAGAACTGTGATAGTGTATCTATACACATTACAGCTGCCCCAACACACCAAGCTCTGCTACATCCATATACAATGTGCTGGTGCAGCTGTAATGTGTAATGTGTAAAGGTTCGATCCCCAGGGTAAGCTTTTCTGAAAAAAAGAATAAATAAGTTTTAAATAGACAAGGGCGAGAGGACAGTGCGATCCACTGTGTAATTAGCGATCGGGAGAGGAGTGAGGACACGTGCTGATTACCCAGGGGAGGAGAGAAGTGAGGACAACACATGCTTGCCGGGCCCCCTGTAAGCCCGGGCCCCGAAGCAGCTGCTTCCCCTGCTTCCCCGGTAGTTACGCCCCTGGCTGTGGCCCTGGGCGTGATGCCGATGGTGCAAGCAGAGGCCGTGTCCCCGGGTGTGATGCTGATGGTGCAAGCAGAGGCCGTGTCCCCGGGTGTGATGCTGATGGTGCAAGCAGAGGCCGTGGCCCTGGGCGTGATGCTGATGGTACAAGCAGAGGCCGTGGCCCTAGGCTTGATGCTGATGGTGCAAGCAGAGGCCGTGGCCCTGGGCGTGATGCTGATGATGCAAGCAGAGGCCGTGGCCCTGGGCGCAATGAAACTGTGCCTGCTGCCAGTGCACCAGAAAAAACAAAAAAATCCACCTTACCCAGCTTCATGTCCAAGTTAGCTGGGCGGCGCAGGACAACACTGTCCAAGTCTGACCAGTGCGAACAAGTGGTCGGTTGGATTGCAGAAGATAGTGCTTCGAGTCGGTTAAGCACCACGCTCTCTTCCACGAAGTCCAGTCTCTGTAGTCAAGAGCCTGGTCAACCGAATCCCCCCTCTGATCCTCCTTCCTCCCACTATGTTGCGTCTGGCCAAATAAGTGATCCCACACTCGGATATTCACATGACCTCTTTTCATCGCCAGTACTTGAATTTACTCTCTCGCCAAGCACGCTTGAAGAGGTACCTGAGATGTTGTGCCCTGATTCCCAACCTCTTGAGCCTTTACAGTCTCAAGAAGATAATGGTGGTGAACTGCAATTATTCAATCACGAGGTGGATGATGATGAGACACAGTTGCCAATCACTGAGGTGGTGGTTAGGTCAAGTCAGGAGGATAAGCAGAGTGAGGAAGTGGAAGAGGAGGTGGTGGACGATCAGGTCACTGACCCAACATGGTTAGGTGAAAAGCCAAGCGAGGACAGTAGTACAGAGGGGGAGGGATCCGTAGCACCACAACAGTCTGGAAGAGGCAGTGGGGTTGCAAAAGGGAGATGTCGGCCCACACCAAACAGGCCCGCAACCGTTACACCGAGTACCCCCATGCGTAAATCTACCTTGCCAAGGGGTAGGTGTTCCGCAGTATGGCGTTTTTTTGAGGAAAGCGCAGACGACAAAAGAATGGTAGTTTGCAACCTGTGCCATACCAAAATGAGCCGGGGCATGAACACTAGCAACCTGACCACCACCAGCATGATCCACCACATGGCATCCAAGCACCCTAATAAGTGGGCCGAATGCCTGGGTCCACACTCTGTTTCTGCGGTTCCCACCACTGCCTCCACTTCCCCTGTGTTACGCACTGCTGGCCAATCCCCTGTCGAAGGCGCAGGCCTGGATGCCCCTCGCCCTGCACCTGGACCTTTGCATGAACCGTCAATAACAACATCCACTTCCCTGTCCCAGCGCAGCATCCAAATGTCAATAACACAGGCATTTGAATGCAAGCGCAAATACTTTCAAAATTACTGGCCTTTGAAATGTTGCCATTCAGGCTTGTGGACACTGAGAGTCATCTTGCCCGTTGGTACTCTTGCACACATGGCTGACTTCATGTTAGGCTGCCTTTCCCACGCCCCTCGCGTTATACGCATTTTAGGTAACACAGATTACTGGGTGTTCACCCTTCTCAGCCCCCGCTACAAAGAGAACTTCTCATCTCTCATTCCTGTGGCAGAGAGGATGAGTACAACCGTGCAATACCAGAAGGTACTTTTTGACAGATTGCTCCTAAATTTTCCATCTGACAATGCGGCCGCCAGAGTCCGTACTTCCTTAGGCAACCGAGGAAGGAAGACAAGGGAAACACACAGTAGTTCCAACAGAGGCAGGGAAACACGTTCCAAGGCATGGGACACTATTATGACACCCCGCCAGCAACCTCACCCTGATGCTTTATACCGTCTGCTCACCTGTAGGCTATCACTGCAATATTTTATGGGGTTCGCGAGGCTTCAGGCCCTCACCTCCAATGCTTTATACGGTCTGCTCACCTGTAGGCCATCACTGTAATGTTTTATGGGGTTCCCTAGGCTTAAGTCCCTCAACTCCAATGCTTTATACGGTCTGCTCAGCTGTAGGCCATCACTGCAATGTTTTATGGGGTTCGCTAGGCTTCAGGCCCTCACCTCCAATGCTTGAGCCAGCGCCATTCTCTGCAAATGGATCTATAAGCCTGATGAAGGGCTATCTATGTAAGCCCGAAACGTTGCACAAAGCATAAATGTCTGGCTGAATAAAAAGTATAATTGCAATCAAAAACTTTTGGTGTGCCGTTTCAAATATATTGTCTATAATACTCAGGCCCCTGGAAGTGGAGTCAGGGCCAACAAGAAACGAGCACCCTACATAACTGCCAATTATCTGCTGAGTGCTGTGATCCCTACAAGTGTACCTAGCTGTTAGGAGGTGTTCGGAGAAGTGATTATTTTAGGGCTTTATACCATGGCAAACATGCAGCCAGCCAAACTGTGGTATCACACGTTGTGTTATTAGTAGTGTCCTCCAGAGCCTTGTGAATATATATTGATCTATATATTGGGTATTGGTCCCTGATGGCCCTCAGGTACTTACCTAAGGCCCCTGCCTGCCTCGCTGTATCATTCACTTGTCTTCATACAGCGGAGGTGATTGTTGCATGTATATGCAGACCTCCTCTCCGCTGACAGTTATCGGGAAATTCCGCTTGGTTCCTGTCTTCCTGATCATTGGTCTATGTAAAAGGACCCTTGGAAAGAAGACAAAGTGCTCAGGTGTCCTGGACCAGTGGGAAACTGACAAATGTCAGCATTGATAGAATCCCATATTTATGTATCACATATATCGATAAATCTGCCATAGTATATTCTATTGTTTAAGTTGCATTCAAGCTACTAATTATCATTCGAACCAAATAGCAAATGTTAACACAGAGAAAAGTGAAAGACACTGTGGTGGCTGCCTAGGGTGCTATTTAGTGGGAAGAGGTGCAATTTATGGATTTAAATAATAAGAGAGGTAAGAGGAAGGATCAAGAGGAGAGGGATGCCGATTGGGCCAGAAGACCATAAAGCAGATAAATGGTATAATCCTTCCTTTACATGTATGGAGAGGCTGGGGGTAAAGTAAAAAGGGGAGTATATCTATAAATAACTCTAGAAATTGGTGGGCGAGGGGACAATGGCTAATAAAATTAATAATTTTCCATCTCACAGCTATTATGCTGAATTTTAGAGACTAAGAGGGGTTAGACATACTCAAAAACTTCAGTCTTGGGCCCCAAGAGCATTTGGTGTGCACCAGCCATACATCGGATACACTATTATCAATATGGCGCAAGTTTATTGATGGATATCATCTCTTATGTAACCATTTCTATTGCTTTCCACTTAATATTTTAGCTTTATTGATCTATATTTTGTCTGTGATTTATATGGTTAGAAGTTTCAGGAGTTTTTTTTTTTTTTTTTGCAGTGATGTGGGATATTGATGTCTTTGACTGGATTGTGTTGTGTAATGACAGATAAAATCACTCATAATCCTTACGAAGTGGCCAATTTTCTAATAGTTGGGCACCACCTAATCCTTTGAAATGAAAACCCAAAGATTAAAAGGATCAGCAGAGACATTTCCAGCTCCATCATCAGATTAATGTGTGGGAATGGAGGTTGGATATGTAGGATGGTTAAAAACAAAGAATCACACTGCAGCCAAGGAAAGAATCTATATGGGTTTATATAGTATGTCTTATCTATCACCCATAGCTCATGAACCCTAGATTTGACCCTAAGTCTATAGGTGGCCATGCCTTTAGTAATAACTATTGGACAAATACTTGTTTGGCTAGCAGCTATTCTTCCTGACTCCCCCATATATATCCACCATAAGGTCAGCAATGTATGCATATTTTTCTCAATAGGGAGAGGCAGTGGATTATTTCCTGTGGGGACAAATGATGTTATTTTAAGATCCAACTCAGTCCTTCTATCCCCAAAACCAGTGAGCTGAGCTGACATTTTTCTACCATGTATGAGGACCTCGTGTTTCACCCCATCCCTAAATGCTTCAGCTTCTACCAATTACACAATGATGACGTCTAAACACATTTTACATTTACATCCATCTAAATTTATTATAGATAGAAATGATCATGAACATAGGAAGAAATGACCCTAGACATGGCTGTGTAAATGCAGCCACCCGCTGAGGAGTGCTGTGAGGAAGACTGGAGTGGTAGTGGTTGTACAGATAGGAGTAGTAGTGGTTTGCAGTAGCTGTCCTCACTCTGGCACTCCCTAGGGCCCATATTGTCCCTCCCTCAGCTTTGCAAAAGTTAAGAGGATGCTATTTCTATGTTTGAATTATATGGGTTAATAGTGATGAGCGGCAGGGGCAATATTCGAATTTGTGATATTTCGCAAATATTTGGGCGAATATTCGCCATATATTCGAGAATTTGATTTTTTTTAACTCCAGTCCTTATTTTCTTGATTGTGGAAATCGGCAATTTAAAAATTTGCATTACGAAAATTTGCATTCAACACTACTCTTAAAATCAAAGATATTGGAGCCTTCTCATTGGCCCATAAGCTAGAAGTAGGGAGGGATCATGTGTACTGTTCGTTATCTCCAGTCATTATTTTCTTGATTGCGGAAATCGGCAATTTGAAAATTTGCATTACGAAAATTGGCATTACGAAAATTTGCATTACAAAAATTCGCATTACAAAAATTCGCATTCAACACTACTCCTAAAATCAAAGATATTGCAGCCTTCTTATTGGCCAAGAAGCTAAAAGCAGGGAGGGATCATGTGTACTGTTTAAAAAAAACTCTCGAAGTGCCAATATTCGCAATAAAAATTTGCAATTCGAATATTTATGATCAACACTGGGTTGATTTTGGGATTGAAAAGGTTAAATAGGGACAATAGGAAACCAGTAATACCAGATAATCCAGACTGATGTCCAAGAACCTTGAGGTTTTACTTATTGTTTTACCTTGGATTAGATATACTAATATACTACTCAGATTTATGCTTATATATAATCCAAGGTTTCCATTCCTAGCAAGAGACCACATCAAGATTGTACCTAATAAATCTCTATCCTGCTTCTGTCAAATGCAGTTTATGAGAAAATATGTGAGAAATTATGGATGGGTACAAAAGTCACATTTAAAGTAGGTTTTGTACCTTAAGGGTTAATTAGACCCACCCTTTCCCTGAAAAACAAGGTTGTTACCTCTAACAAAGTAAATGAAGTTGTTGGCACACCTAACAAAGCCCCTCAGCTATGGCTTCTTATTGAGACCAGGAGCCTTGACTTCTCAACATGTGGTTGACCAACCACCCTGGTGGCTTCTGAGGTTAGAACATCAAAATCTTGCTTGGTGGTCCTCTACCACATTTATGCTTAATCAAATCTTTAATTACAGAAACTCAGAGGAAGCCATGTATGAAAAGAATTGTGGGTATTTTATTTAGATTAGACATAATGGTTTTATGTATAGGGAACAGAATGCAGTTGACTACTAGAACCAAGACCTACCAATATTTGACCTTCTTGTGCCCTTGATTCTATGAGTAATTCTCTCTTTCCAGTGCTAAAAGTTCTGATTATAAAGTGATGATTGTTTGAAGGTTTAGATATGTATGTAGGTTGGTATCGAGTTTTATACATTGTGCTTAGTTGTCCTAGAATTTAGCAAAATAAATTACATAAGGGTAGTGGTAGTAGCTGTTTGACTCTTGCTATCAGATAATCCTAGAGTGCCAGAAGTACATTGGCAATAAAAGTGAGTATTTTGAAAAATATAGATTGTAGTTTGAAGTACAGGTCCAGTACCCAGGACTACTGCAAAGGGTTCATTATTGCTAAAAAAGTTAATTTAATGTTATGATTAAGGATCTTGATTTTACTATGCACTGTGTTAATCTCATAGCGATGTATGGGCAATATAGGGCTAATATTGCCGGACTGTTTAGGTTGCCAGGGTGGTGGACCCAATTTGCATATGGTGAGTAGAGCAGAGCCTAGTCTGAGCAGAGCAGGATTATTTGTGAAAGCTTCTGAGAACTGGGCCCAAGTCCAGAGAACTTTTATCTCTGAGGCTACAGCTGCCAGAGAAGATATGTTATCATCAAAGTACCCCTTAAGGAAAGAGACCAGACATCTTAGAAGGTCAATAACCTTTCAGGCCATGCAACATAACGTCAAAACGGTATCCACTTGTTAATGGCATAAAAATGTACTGATGTGCA
>JAKVIS010001265.1:0-37954 GCA_033119425.1 Bufotes viridis
GACCCTAACTGGTGTCTTAAATTTCAAATTATGACCAGAGTGCTTCCCAACACAATTCTGTGGACATTTCAGGACACTCAGTTCTTCTCAATTCCATCTGTCTCAACTTTCTGAGATGCTTACCTTGGCTACTGGCATGTTGTACACTTCTCTCATATCCCCATCCTAATCCAAAGCATCTCCATATACAGTAGTCTACTCATGTGGCCAGGGGTAGACTGGCCATAGATCAAACTGGGAAGATTCCCTGTGGGATGATGACCAGGAGGCCGCCCAAGACCACCACCATCCAAGATCATTTGTCTCCACATACTTTTCCCGCACCAAAAGACGCACTTTTACCTCCGATAGTGGGAGGATTAATGGCAGTGCATCTTATGAAGTGAATACTAATGAGCGCTTCCATTTAGGACTGGGGAGTGTGAATACAGTGCTTCTGGTGCTGGCTGTACTCACCGCTCCCTGGTCTTCTGCTGGCATAAAGTGCTGTGCTGTGACCTGATATTGCACAGCGTAAGCTCTCATTATGAACTGACGCTGTACGACATCAGGTCCCAATGTAGCAAGGCACAGGGAGCGGTGAGTGCAGAAAAGAGTGTGCAGGATCTGTGAGTGATAGCGCCATCCAGAGCAGGAGAGGTAAATCCTTGTATTTATTTTATGTCTGATCTGCTGAGGTCTGAAGAGAAAATGGGGTCTGATCTGAAGTCTAATGAAGAATGGGGGTCTAATCTGAGGTCTGATGAAGACAGAGTGATTTGGGTGGGGTCTGATGAAGATAGAAATATAGTGTACATATAGTTATTTATTTTACCAAAATAGGTCTCAGACAAAATTGATTCTTTTATAGAGTTATTCCGTTTGCCAGTGTTTGTTGGGTCCCCTGTAGGTCCTTTGACAAACTTCTTCTCACAATGTCCAAGGTCCTTCTCGCTATGGTTAGGTGCTTGACCCTGGCCAAGAAGTTACTTTACAGTAGAGGTCAAACTGACGTTTTACCACAAAGCCAAAAACAGTACAAACACGTTATCATCTCACATTGTCATTGACAAGCTTTTAATGAGAAGATTTATTTGATTTGTTTTGTGTTACACTTTTAACCATCAATAACATTTTCTGGCAGAACAACCCAGAGTGTTACGTCATTGGTACTTAGTGATTATATTTACAGACAGTTTCATTACCCAGAATATCTAAACAGAAAAAGCTTCAACTTTACTACAATAGTTAAAAAATGTAAACAGGTTCATCTCTTTTTTTTTTTCTTTCTTGTTTTAAAGCACAGTTGGGGTGGAAATCGAGGGGAGGGGTTGGAGGGGGTCACAAACACTAAAGCAGTGAGGAGAAAACTGAAACCAAAAGTCCCCCAGAAGTAAAATAAAGGCATTACCTTGTCTCCCCTCATCGTGAATATAAGGAATGAGTTTTTCTTCTACACTTTACACAGATACATTGTGCCCGGGTGTGCAAAGCAAGTGTCACCAATCAAGCAAAATTTCACAACAGAAAAGGAGACTGTTCAAGAGGCGACTACCAAATTTTGCAGATTCAAACATTTTTGTACAGTTCTGTTGACCCATTAGAAACATGTTTAGAATAGATGTATTTTAAGAGCAGGTACCACCAAGATAATATCTGAATAAAGAAAATAAAAAGGTGCAAAACATTTTTAGGGGGTGGGGGGTGAGCACTAGTGAATAATAATATGCTGCGCTGTACTGCAGGGTGGGGGGAGGGGTGCTGCAAAAGCAATGTTAAAAGAAAACTCTGCTCCTAAACAGTTGATAGTTCAAATAGAGAGCACCAGTTCCTGAGCAGATTGATACATAGCTTTTTGAGTAAAGATTTAGCAAAACCTATGAGTTATACATTTAAATCTATTTCTGACTTCAGCTGTACATGGGGAGAAATCACTGATTGGTTGCATTCTCTGTGTGTATACAGAGATAACTGTCAGTCACTGATAGCTGTACACAGAGGAGATGTTATCAGTGATTGATAGCATTCTCTGTGTAAGCATATATACAGAGATAGCTGTCAGTCACTGATAGTTGTACATGGGGAGGTGTTATCAGTGACTAATAGCATTCTCTGTGTAAGTATGTATACAGAGATAGCTGTCAGTCACTGATAGCTGTACACAGGGGAGGTGTTATCAGTGATTGATAGCATTCTCTGTGTAAGTGTGTATACAGAGATAGCTGTCAGTCACTGATAGTTGTACATGGGAGGTGTTATCAGTGATTGATAGCATTCCCTGTGTAAGTATGTATACAGAGATAGCTGTCAGTCACTGATAGCTGTACACATGGGAGGTGTTATCAGTGATTGATAGCATTCTCTGTGTAAGTGTGTATACAGAGATAGCTGTCAGTCACTGATAGCTGTACATGGGGAGGTGTTATCAGTGAATGATAGCATTCCTTGTGTAAGTATGTATACAGAGATAGCTGTCAGTCACTGATAGCTGTACACATGGGAGGTGTTATCAGTGATTGATAGCATTCTCTGTGTAAGTGTGTATACAGAGATAGCTGTCAGTCACTGATAGCTGTACATGGGGAGGTGTTATCAGTGATTGATAGCATTCTCTGTGTAAGTATGTATACAGATTTAGCTGTCAGTCACTGATAGCTGTACACATGGGAGGTGTTATCAGTGATTGATAGCATTCCCTGTGTAAGTGTGTATACAGAGATAGCTGTCAGTCACTGATAGCTGTACACATGGGAGGTGTTATCAGTGATTGATAGCATTCCTTGTGTAAGTATGTATACAGAGATAGCTGTCAGTCACTGATAGCTGTACACATGGGAGGTGTTATCAGTGATTGATAGCATTCCCTGTGTAAGTGTGTATACAGAGATAGCTGTCAGTCACTGATAGCTGTGCACATGGGAGGTGTTATCAGTGATTGATAGCATTCCCTGTGTAAGTATGTATACAGAGATAACGGTCAGTCACTGCAGAGATATAAATGTATAAATTACGAGACTTACTGAATCTTTTCCCACAAAACTAAATATCATTCTGCTCAGCTCCTCCTGCTCTATAACATGGTGCTTGTAGATTACACTGCATTCTGTGGTGACTGGTTCATTTTAAGTAGCTGTGAATGTACGGATTTTAGGTTATATGAGTTTTTCTCTCTGTTCACACGCAAAACATTTCACTGCCTTGTACTGAGTAGTGCACTGTGGAACTGAGCTTATATGGCAGGTATATTTAAAGAACACACCTGGCAGGTCCATTTGAGTAAATACATGCATCTTTTCTTACGATAGTTAGGCCTCTTTCACAGGAGCGTGACGGATTGTCTCCGGATGCGTTCAGGGTGCGTTCAGTGAAACTTGCACCATTTTGCAAGCAAATTCAGTCAGTTTTGTCTGCAATTGCATTCAGTTTTTTCCACGCGGGTGCAATGCGTTTTGATGCATTTTTCACGCCCGTGATAAAAAAACTGAAGGTTTACAAACAACATCTCCTAACAACCATCAGTGAAAAACGCATTGCATCCGCACTTGCTTCCAATGCGATGCGCTTTTCGCTAAAGCCCCATTTACTTCTATAGGGCCAGGGCTGCGTGAAAAACACAGAATATAGAACATGCTGCGTTTTTCACGCAACGCAGAACTGATGTGTGGGAAAAAAAAAACGCTCATGTACACAGTCCCATTGAAATGAATTGGTCAGGATTTAGTGCAGGTGCTATGCGTTCACGTCACGCATTGCACCCGCACGGAAAAATCGCTCGTGTGAAAGGGGCCTTAGGGTTTGTCCACACTTGACTGAAAACACAGCGCAAAAGGATACATGGAAAAAACCGCAGGTATTACACGCAGATTTTGAAGATATAATTGCCGTGGGTCTCCGTTGCAAAGGGTGAAATCCCTGCTGGAGATCCACAACATAAAATGACATGCTGCAGATTTCTAATTTGCATTCTAGGTCAATTTATGCTGCGGACTTTCTACATAGCGCGTGGATGAGTTTTCTTAAATTCTCATCCACTTTGCCGGTACTGTACAATGGTGCGGATTTGCCACCAAAAAAACCTGCAACGTACCTGCCAAGTGTGGATTTACCCTTAAAGCCATTCCTTTATTGTTCCTCCTAGAAATGAATAAATAAATTGACTACTGGGTGTTACTGATTGGGGGTGTCCGATCAGTGCTGACAGTGTCAGACTGTGTAGGGACACACCCCTTTGACAAGGGGAATGGTCTCTTCCAGTTGTCAATTTACTCATACATATCTAGGAGGAGAAATAGAGGAATGGCACAACCCAGACTTCTCAGAACAGATGCTCCAGAATTGTTATTTCATGAGGAATACAAGTATTTCTCTAAGATTAGAATAAGAAGCAGTGCAACCTCACCAATAGGCGAGATCCGGTATTGCAGCCTATCCCCACCTAAATAAATGGTAATCTTTGACAACCCCATATTGCTAGGCCATATATCTGTAAACTCTGTTTTTGTGGCAGCAGCCATATTATTTAAAGGGGTTGTCTGGACATTTACTATTGATGACCTATCCTCAGACTAGGTCATCAATATCAGATTGGCGGAGGTCTGACACCTGGCCCCCTTGCCGATCAGCTGTATGGGGAGATGGCGCGTGTGCACTGTCCGCTGCTGTGGTCTACGGTCTTTACCTTGTGGGTGCTGGGTGTCGGACCCCTGCCGATCTGATACTGATGCCCTATCCTGAGGATATGTCATCAATAGTAAAAGCCAAGTATAGTACAACCTCCTGTTCGGAGATATTTTAGACACAATGCTATCCAATCCTACTCTAGTGTATTGATTCAGCCATAATACAGCCCTATGTGAGGAACCTAAGGACAACAGGCAGAACTTTGGTCTCTCTGGATGTGAATGGAGAGTAAGATTGGGTCACAAAGATCCAGTACTAAATATATAAAGTAAAAATTTACTCCATGTTTTTGGATATAAAGTAGGAAATGTTTCTGAAAGCAGAGTTGCACTTTAGGCAGGATTTTGTGTGGCGGCCTACCAAAGGTTCGCAGTACGGGATTGTGTGGCTGAAGTCTATGGTGTGATGACGTTTTGTGCCCGCTGTACACTGTGTCTACGACAAAGAACTAGACTGGTGAATCATTTCAAGCTACCGACGACACACACGTGAGATCCTCCCAACATTTTCAGTGGGGAAGCATCCTAAAGCATAGCCTCCACAATGCACCCTGAAGGAAACGGATAGAGTACTACAGTCAACTCTTTTATGATGGGCCATAAGGAATCACGGGGAATTTGCCTGACTAAGAATCATGAACTGGAAAGATATTATTGCAGCAGCAGAAGCAGACGGGCCCTACTTGCAAATACCATGTTGAAGCTGGATCTATTCTCTATCTAACCTACTGATTTACCTTTGTGCTTTGCCGACATCACAGCACCTTACAGATGAGGACCGGTTGCCTTCTATTATACAGGACCTCACTTGTACATGAGAACCTGCCATACATAGATTTAGTCTTACATATGGAATGATGATTATAATAAATTGTCTAATATTGCCCAGATGCATCTAATTTCTATTTATTTCTGCACATATTGATTTTTCATATTAGATAAGGTTGTTTTGGCTTCCGAAACAGCGCAAATCCTGTCCATGGGTGATATCGGGCCTAGTTACTTGGAGAAGTCTGAGATGCGATACAAGGGAATCCAAGTTACAGACTTGCTAAAACAGCCCAGTGCCTGCTAATGGTTCGGAGGCTCCACACAGCCGATTACATCACTGTTGGTAAAATCTCAAGACAAAGGGAATCTGACAAAATGGTATTTAAGGGGTTGGATGAGATTAGCAGAACAGGTCTACTTCCAGAACCAGCGCCACTCTTGATGTACCTGGTATTGCAGCTCAGCACAATGCAAGCAAATTAGAAACAGCCCATGAGCAGCCATGTATTTCTAATCTTTTAAGACTCTTAAAGAATTTCTATACTGTAATCTTCTGAATTTGCTATGAAGTGGTTCAGAGTGGAAATTTTGAGAGCATTAGGAACCCATAGTCATCAAATATCTAAAGCACCTCACCAAACAAGATGGCAAGATAGTAATTAAGGCTCTGTTCTCAATAGAGTCATGGCTTGCATTTTTTTACGGAATCCATTGAATGTTGGCAGAAACCGGGGGAAACAGAAGTGTGAACAAGGCCTTAAAGGGATTGTCCGGGTTCCTATACTGATGACCTATCCTCAGGATAGTTCATCAATATCAAAATCGGTGGGGGTCCGATTTCCAGCACCCCCGCAGTCAGCTGTTTGAAGAGAGCAGAGGAGCGCAGTGTTCCTTCCATTGTTTACCTGCTCACTGTCAGTATTGCAGTGGCGAGCAGGTGTAATTACAGCTCCTCCATCCCATTCATATGAATGGAAAGGAGCAGTCCTATTCTCGCTGTAAATTCACCTTCTTCACCGCTGCAACGCCGACAACAAACAGGTAAACAAGAGCGCTGCGTTCTCGTCAAACAGCTGAATGAAGGAGTGTCAAAAGTCTGATATTGATGATCTATCATGAGCATAGGTCATCAATACTGGAACCTGGACAATCCCTTTAAAGTGAATGTCCCCTTTTTTTCTGACTCTGAACAAATGAATTTCCCAACATACCTTGCTAGCAGTCAGAGTGCTAAAAAGCTCCAAGTCAATGCATACACGTAGAGCTAAAGGATGAAACTCTGGCTGCCGGGAGCCACTACTAGGGGGAGCAGTAAACTACTAAGCTCCCCCTGGTGGTGGCTGCAGACAAAGAAGTTTATTACTTGACTTTATATATACTGTATATATTCATGTATTTGTTGCCCTCTATGCAAAAAATGTACTCTGATAGCTCTGAAAATAAAAGTTGACTCTACCCACGAACTGGGACGTAAAGTTTAATGAAGTTGAAAGGTGGACTTTGAAGGGATTGTGCATTCAACCTCTCCAACCCAATCTGACACTGGGAGAGAAGAGATACCACTGCACACTGGGCGGCCAGTTTGCTAAAGCAACTGTCTCACGCCCTGCGGGTATCGTGCACGGGTCCCATTACTTAGAACAGGAGACTATACACGACCTCTTTATGGATCTTGACCTGGATGTAAAACGAAGCTGCAGGATATTCCTACACTATTATAAAACAATAGTGGCTCCATAAATGCGTTTAAATTATATATGATAAAAGTTACACCAGACAAGATGTCCGAGCATTAATTAGCTGGAGACATTTGCTGGCAGTAGTATTACTGTAAGGTTGAGATAAGTGGTCGGAGCTGACTGCTGCAGTAATATCCGCCAGCCAGTGTCAGTTTTGTCCTTTATATTAAGTGTGGCGGCTATTAAAGAACGGGCTCATTCTGTCACGTTCATTAAAATTAAGATAGATTTTTCTTCCTGTTAATGAACACCTTGATTGCGCCGGTAAAATCTGCAGAGAGCAGCACTTCTGTGTGCTCGGACTTCAAAGCACCTGGAAATACAGAACACAATGAATTAGATTTTTTTTTCCCCAATAATAACATGAACAAATAAATGTCAGCCTAAGGGTCCATTCACATGTCCGCGAATGGGTCCGGATCTGTTCCGCAACGTTGCGGACCCATTCATTCTCTATGGGGCAGGAATGGATGTGGACAGCACACAGTGTGCTGTCCGCATCCGCATTTCCGGAGCGCGGCCCTAGAAAAAAATAGAACATATCCTATTATTGTCCGCACTTGCGGATCCGCAATACACTACAGACGTGTGAATGGACCCTAAAGGAGTAGAACTGACTATGAAACATCATAGTAGTGACAGTTTACATGAAAGCCAAATTCACTTAACACATGAGTGAAGAACCTGTTCCCCAAGCATATAGGTATAAATATAAATTTAAAGCATGATGTGTTACATGAACTCATGAACTGTTCCACAATTAAACAGTAATTGATTCCGTTAGATCAGGAAAAACCTAAGTTTTCAGGTGGAATCATAAAAAAATGCTTAAGTGACCAGATAAATGTCATCTGTCAGCTGATCTGTACCTGTGACACTGGCGGACCTGTTACATGTGCACTTGCCAGCTGAAGGCATCTGTGTTGGTCCCATGTTCCTATGTGCCCGCATTGATGAGAAAAATAATGTTTTAATATATGAAAATTAGCTTCTAGGAGCAACGGGGGCGTTGCCGTTACACCTGGAGGCTCTGCAACTGCTGCGCCCTCTGCACTTTGATTGACAGTGCAAGGCGTAATCACATTTACACTACCTGGTCCCGTTAATCAAAGTGCAGAAGGTGTACCAGTTGCAGACAGAGCTGAGTCTCTAGGAGTAACAGCAACGCCCCCATAGCTCCTAGAGGCTCATTTGCATATAATAAAATAACATTCTCCTCAGTAATGTGTGACCAACATAGATGCCTTCAGCTGTCAAAAGCACATGTAACAGGTCAGCCAGTTTTATAGGTACAAATCTGCAGTTTTATACGCCAAAGCCAGTAATGGATAAAAAATAAAACATAGAAAATGTATAGGAATGACGTATGCTTCTCCCTGCTGGATCGATGTCTGGCTTTAGCATCAAACACCGGACATTAAGGCCCCTTTCACACGGGCGAGTTTTCCGCGCGGGTGCAATGCGTGAGGAGGACGCATTGCACCCGCACTGAATCCGGACCCATTCATTTCTATGGGGCTGTGTACATGAGCGGTGATTTTCACGCATCACTTCTGCGTTGCGTGAAAATCGCAGCATGCTCTATATTGTGCGTTTTTCACGCAACGCAGGCCCCATAGAAGTGAATGGGGCTGCGGGAAAATCGCAAGCATCCGCAAGCAAGTGCGGATGCGTTGCGATTTTCCCGCATGGTTGCTTAGCAACGGGACCCGATCTCTATTATTTTCCCTTATAACATGGTTATAAGGGGAAATAATAGCATTCTTAATAAAGAATGCATAGTAAAATGAAGAGGAAGGGGTTAAAAATAATAAAAGTTAACTTACCTTAGCCACTTGATCGCGTAGTTGCGATCTGCCTTCTGTCTTCAAGCTACAGCTAACAGCTAAAGGACCTGTGATGACGTCACATCACATGGTCCAATCACATGGTCCATCACCATGGTAAGATGGACCATGTGATTGGACCATGTGATGTGACGTCATCACAGGTCCTTTAGTTCTTAGCTGATGCTGGGAAAGAGAGGAGAGATCGCGACTATGCGATCAAGTGGCTAAGGTAACTTGACTTTTATTATTTTTAACCCCTTCCACTTCATTTTACAATGCATTCTTTATTAAGAATGCTATTATTTCCCCTTATAACCATGTTATAAGGGAAAATAATCAATTCTCCAGAAGACCCGAAACCGGACTTCAGTGATGAAGTCTGGCTTCGGGTTGGGTACCAAACATGGCGATTTTTCTCACGCGCGTGCAAAACGCATTACAAATGTTTGCACCCGCGCGGGAAAATCGCGCATATTCCCGCAACGCACCCGCCTCTTATCCGGGCGTCAAACATGACGCCCGTGTGAAAGAGGCCTAAAGGGCTTAAAATTAAGCAAATTAAGCAAATAGTAATCATCTTACCTGACGGTATGTTATCTATAGACTCTCCCTGTTCCTCCTTCTGGTCAGCGTCTTGTCTGTCAGCGGATGCATCTGGTGGCACTATCAGGTTCGGATGTGGAGCAAAGATCGCAGATGTGACAACTGCATTATGTGCTAAAAAAAACATAAAGTGAAAAACAGAAATGAAGGATATGTTCATGCGATGTACAGTATCTTTGCATCTTGTGATGCAAAATGATGGTTAAAAAACATTTAAAAAATGAAAGCATCAACATAGCATCATAAATCAATATAATGTTATGTGACCCCCGTCAGTGCTGAGAGGTCAGGCCGGGAGCTGCAGACTCGCAGCGTGACACACGCTCGCCTGCAAGGGGCCATCAGGCAGTCCTTGCTGATTTCCGGCGATATGAGGAGATGTTGAAGAAGATGGCAGTAATTCTATATGTTACTATTATATCATTTTACATACCTTTAATGCCCTCCCAGAAATCATTGCGGTCTCTTCTCACAGACGTGAATTTGCTTAAGTCATGGTATGTGCTCCAGATATATACATATTTATCTTCAGACCCACTGACGATGTATGTGAAATCATGGCTGAAAACACAAAACCGATAGTTTAGATTGATCAAGGTGCCTACCAATCACTACGATATGCTTTAGTAAAATTATGGGTGGGGGCCTCATTCTTGGGCCCCATGCCAATACGCATGAAGGGGCCAAGGCTACTCGAGCTTTTCTTAACACAGCGACGCTCCCATGGAAAAATTGTGGCTGTGTGGATGCTTTGGCTCGGACAACTAGGGAAGTGATGGCATATGTTAGCAATATGTGAACGCTTGTAGGGTAAATTCACGCACAGCTGATTTGTTTCAGAAATTTCAGTAAATGTCCCATGCAAGCCAATGGGGCTTTCAGAACTCCATGTGCATGCTGTGGAAACAAATTCATTCAGATAAATGGAACTGATGCTCAGTTTCAGAAATTTCTGCAAAAAATGTGCTAAGTGTGAGGAAATCTGCTAACGCGATTTTGGACCTGAAGTAATACATGTGTAGTCCTGCAGATAAGGAATCCATGTCACTATTTTTAATTTCATCATACAGCCTCCAGTTCCCCCACTGTCCGCACTGAAAGCTGCGCAGAAATACACAGTCCGGACTACTGTGCTGTTCTGACATAATGGAGAGGACTCCTGCGAAAGCACAGCAGTCCCGACAGCATATTACAGTGCAGCTCTGAGCGCTGACAGCCGGGGAATGGGGCGGTACAGAAATAAAAAATAGTGATCCTGACTCTTTATCTGCAGGACTTCTTATGTATTACTGTATATAATGGTCCCAACTATTCGGGATTTTGGTGGCTGTCCTGGGACCTTTAAAGGGCATCTGTCAGCAGGTTTGTCCCTATGACTCTGTCTGACCTGTTACATGTGCACTTGGCAGCTGAAGGCATCTGTGTTGGTACCTTGTTCATATGTGCCCGCATTGCTGAGAAAAATGATGTTTTAATATTTGCCAATGAGTCGTCTAGGAGCAACGAGGGCGTTACCATTACACCTAGAGGCTCTGCTCTCTCTGCAACTGCTCCGCCCTATCCATTTTGATTGACAGGGCCAGGTGTGATGACATTTACATTGCCTGGCCCTGTCAAAGAGGGAGCAGCAGTTGCAGAGAACACAGCCTCTAGGAGTAACAACAACGCCCTCATTGCTCCTTGAGGCTCATTTGCAAATATTAAAACATTTTTCTCAGCAATGAGGGCACATATGATTGCTAAAAGCTAAAGTGCATTTTCAAAAACTAAAAAACTAAACTATAACATAAGTATATATACACACCCACATATATATTATATAATATACATATAATATCCCTTGATTTGATCTCCTGTTTCACATATCTATCAAGATTTTGGCAAATATGCCCCTCACATGTCTTGGAAACTTGGAAAGCTAGTTGACAAAGACTTTGGGAAGTGTAATTTAAGGGCGTTTCTAGGCTTTTAACATTGATGACCTATGCTCAGGATAGGTCACCTATATTAGATTGGCGGGGGTCTGACACCCGGCCAATCAGCTGTATGAAGAGGGACAGGAGACGGCACGTGCCTTCTCTTCATACAGCTGAACAGCCGGGTGCTGGGTGTTGGACCCCCGCCGATCTGATATTGATGACCTATATTAAAAGCCTGGAAAACCCCTTTGATAACTAATAGTCTATTAGATGCAAACCTGTGGCACATTAAAGGGGTCTTCTGGAACCTAAATACTCATCTAGGTGATAGGTGACTTAAATACTTATCCACAGGATGTCATCAATATATTATTCGTGGGAAACCCCCACAATCAGCTGTTGGAAGGGGCCGTGGCACTTGGGAACACAACGGCCTCCTCCTCAGTCTGTGATGTCACATCCATTCCAAGTGAATAGGAGTAAGCTGCAATATCAAGCGCAGCTGCTACACAATGGATGGCACAGTGCACGATATACAGCTGATCAGCAAGGATGCCAGGAGTTGGACCCCAACGACCTGAGTTACCTTCCCAAAAACACTCTACCCTCATATGCCCACTAAATGCACCTAAGGCTGCTTTCATACTTGCGGCAGCAGAGAAAGGCTTGCCGGATCCGTACTAACGCTAGCCCACTGTGCCGCCAGAAGTCCGCTCGGGCCCCATTCACTATATGAATGCTGTCGCCTCTCGGCATGTTTATAATGAATGGGGCCAGAACGGACTTCCGGCGGCATGGTGGGCTATCGTTAGCATGGATCCGGCAGGCTGTTCCCTGCCGGACCCTGCTACTGCAAGTGTGAAAGTAGCCTAATGTATTTGAGCAGGTTGAGCATGCGATGCGTATGAGGTTGTGAAGCCCTGACCTTCGGACTGTATGATGCCATGTATTTCAACTATTGATGGTGGATACCACTGCATTCCACCCCCCCCCCCCCCAAAAATAAAGCCTGAACAGAATGCTTGTTTTAGGGAAAGCCGGGTGAGCTTTAATATAGTAACACGATGTAGACCACATACTGACATCGGTAAATTAGGATCTTTCTGTACCTGAAGCTGGCTTTGATCTGACTGCTGCTGTTCACACAGCCTTTGTATTTCATGGATAAGGATAAGTCTCTTAAGTCATACAGTCTTATTCTGGAATCATTAGACGTTACTAAGATCTGAAAGCGGTAAACAATGAGATGTTAGAAATCACAGAAATTTTAAGTTTTCACATCAATAACCAATAATAGCAGGAATAAGGAAAATCGACCTTGTTTTCTCCAGGCAATGGCTCTATTCCAGTGATTTTTCTTCCGACCCTATTTCGCCCCCTTGTGGATCGCACATGTATTTGAGTGTGGTATTTCAGATGCTAGGAGACAAAAACAAATCCCAAATCACACCAAGGATTTGACGACCACCAACCTAGTTTTAGGTTTGCTTTTTTTTTTTTTAAATATACCGGTAGATATTGACATGAAAATGGAAAAATACTGTAACTTTGCAAAAATTCTTTAAAAATATGTTTATAATAAAAACATGATCTAAACAATAGGTCATTTTATGACCACATATTCCCTTTAACAGTGCAGCCAATCACCAGAGGCTGGGTTCACAACCGAAGCGAGGAGGAGTTTGAAAGGAGCAGTGGTCACACATACATGCTGCCGCGTCCTTTAAAATCTATGGGACTGACAGAGACAGCCGAGTGCCGAGAATGGACCTCTGTCCTAGTGAATGTCTGTTTTTCTCCTATTTTGTGGGTAGGTGATAAGAGTCGATTGTCTGTCACTTTTTTTTTTTATGTGTAGGAGCAGTCATAGTGACTATTTTTGTAATATACTTTAATTACTGAAATCGTACATTTCTATTACAAAAATAGCTCTAAAGGAAAGTTCCCTGCCTTCTGTTTACTGAGCCGTGTTAAAGGGGTTGTCTGCTTTTTTCTATTGATGACCTACCCTCAGGATAGGTCATAAATATCTGATCGGTGGGGGTCTGACACCTGGCACCCCCGCCCATCAGCTGTTTGAAGAGAAGGCAGCACCTTCTGTTTACCTGCTTGCGCAGGAATCGCAGTGTAATTACCAGTATGGCGACCCCATTCACTTCTATGGGACGCTTTGTCTGTTCAAGTGAATGGGACGGATCCGTTCCACAGAAGTGAATGGGGAGGCCATACTTGTAATTACACTGCTCACCTCCACAATTGCTGCGGCAAGCAGGTAAACAGAGCAGGGAAGGCAGTGCTCCTACAAGCGCCTCCTTCTCGTCAAACAGCTGATCGGCTGGGGCCAGGAGTCGGACCCCCACCGTTCGGATACTGGTGACCTAATTCTAAGGATAGGTTATCAATAGTAAAAAGCAGACAAGGATCAAAAGGGGCCACTTCAGAGCTATATTTCTGATAGAAATGTATGATTTCAGTGATTAAAGTATATTACAAAAATGGTCAGTATCACTGCCCCTATACATTACAAAAAAAAAAAATTACACTTGAAAGTGTTTCTCAATTTTTGGGAAAGAAAAAAAACCCCAATATATATATATATATATATATATATATATATATACACATATATTTATAAGTGTCGGAGCTCCGTCCTTCTGATAATGAAGCTGTGAATTACTGCCCCACTTTATACCGCCATAGAGTTAAATGCCTAGAGCTGACCCCTGGAGACCAAGGGCATTTATTATTAAATTCAACAGGAACTATACAAATCGGTATGTAGTAATGTCCTGGGGGCAGCTGCAGGAGCAAAGAATGAAATCATAGCCACATCTTATTAAGGTGGTCACGGGCAGGCGATCCACTGGCATCTAGCAACCAGATATTGAGAGAAAGGGGAATTGACAGGGAAAAAACTGAGCGGGTCAATTATTAACACCGCGTTTTAGATGCCAGTCTTAATAAAGCCCCATAGCTGGCGTTGGATCCGCCGGAGTTATGAAGTGGCGCAGGTCCCTACATAACTTTGTTGCATTAAGCGCTAGTCTAAGGCCTCATGCACACGACAGTTGTTTTTAGTGGTCCGCAAAATGGGGTTCCATTGTTCCGTGTCTGTTTTTGGTTCCATTGTGTTTCCGTGGTCCACCAGAAAAAAGGGAGGGTAAAAAAAAAAAGTGTAATTTTAATATCTCCACCCAGGATAATGGAATATATATGCAGGTGACCTGCAGACGCGGATGACAGTCTGATGTGCCTCCGCATTTTTTCACGGTCCCATTGACTTGAATGGGTCCGTGAACCGTTTTTCGCGGACAAGAATAGGACAGGTTATATTTTTTTGACGGACAGTAATCACGAACCACGGACGCGGAGGACAAACGGTGCATTTGATGAGTTTTCCACGGACCCATTGAAAACCAATGGGTCCGCAGAAAAGCACGAAGAACGGCTCAACGGACACGGAATCAAACAACGGTCGTGTGCATGAGGTCTAAATGTAATCTAGCTTCCTTGCTGGCTTACATTTAGACCGCTTTCTACGCCTAAATGGATGAAAATGATAATGAATGAGATGGGCCTGCCCCCTTTTTTAGACCTGGCGTGAGCAGGGAAAAGTCGCAGATTGTGGCACAAATAATATAGGCGAATTTCTGGCTAGTAAATGACCCCCTGAATGTTTGCATCCGTACCC
This sequence comes from Bufotes viridis, assembly GCA_033119425.1. Taxonomy (NCBI): domain Eukaryota; kingdom Metazoa; phylum Chordata; class Amphibia; order Anura; family Bufonidae; genus Bufotes; species Bufotes viridis. The sequence goes on from JAKVIS010001265.1 coordinate 15,211, forward strand.
TCAGAGACAAACAGCGCCAGTAGTGTCTGGGAGCCGCTTATCTTCCCTCCTCTGTATAAATAATATGGCAGAGTAGCTGAGCTGAATGCACACGTTTATGGCTGTAACTGGGAGGAGAGTCAATTGCACAGGTCTCAGTAGGTTTGGGGAGTGTCCAAATGAAACCTCGGCAAGTACAGGGAGAATGCCAGTTCACAGTGGATTCCTAACAAACAGGAGAAACCACATAAAAGTGCGTTACCTCTGTGTCGTAGAATATGCACCTCCCATCGTATGTGCCAATCACAGCGTGTTTGCCGTTCTGACAGAAATTGGCAGCAGTAATGAGCTTTGTCTGTCCATCAATTTCATTCCACAAGGCAACTTTTTTGTCCGGAATGTTCCAAAGCCGGAGTTTCCCGTCCAAGGATCCACTCAGGAAATATCTGTCATCCTAAGGAAACAAATAAAGGAACAATATGGTCAGCCAGTATGATGATCAACATGCTGTAAATGCACCTTAAATAAAATAAATCTACACTTTTACATTAAAGAGGTTGTGCCAGAATCACAAGCTGTCACCCATCCGCGGGTCTGACTGCTGGGATCACCACTGATCACGAGAACAGAGGTCCCGTGTTCCCCGTTTCACTGGAGCCGCACTCGGCTACCTCCATCAGTCCCATAGACTATAAAGAGAGCGCAATAAGCAACCTTCGCTCCATTCAAATAGGGAACATGGTTGGACCTCCAGAGATCAGACACTTATCACCGATGCTGTGGCTGGGCGACAAATTGTTATCCTGGGTCAAATCCCCTTTTTCCATTTGGACAACAACCCTGGCAATCAGCTGTGCCAGACACATTTACAAAATATACCAGTCTTAGGCCTCTTTCACACTAGCGTTATTCTTTTCCAGTATTGAGTTCCGTCCTAGGGGCTCAATACCGGAAAAAATGGATCAGTTTTGTCCCAATGCATTCTGAATGGAAAGAAATCCCGTTCAGTATGCATCAGGATGTCTTCCGTTCAGTCACTTTTACAATATTTGGCCGGAGAAAAAACCGCAGCATGCCTGAATGCCGGATCCGTAATTATTTTCCATTGAAATGTATTACTGCTGGATCCGGTATCAAGTGTTCCGGTAAAACGGATCCGGATTTCTAGTCTGCGCGTGTGCAGGCCTTTAAAAATGTGAAAGAAAATTTAAACCTGATCCGTTTTTCCGGATGACACCTGAAAAACGGATCAGGTATTTCAATGCATTTGTCAAACTGATCAGGATCCTGATCAGTCTGCAAATCATGTGTTTGCATACAGTTTTCCTGATCAGGCAGCCAGTTCAGACAACGGAACTGCCTCCAGGAATCCAACAAGGCAAGTGATTTTCCACTGCACATGGGTCAGCGGAAGAACCACGGAAACAGGCGATACGCCTATTGAAGTCTATGGGTTAGTGAAAACCACTGAAACAACACGGGTGGCATCCGTGTTCTGTCAGTGATTTTCACGGATCATTGCCAGGAGGTGCTGTGGAAACTAAATTGTAGAATATGGATGACACACGCACCAAACACAGATCCTTCATGGACATCTTCATGGATGAATCACTGACCATCTTGTAAGGATGTCATCGTGGACACGAACGTGTGAAGGAGGCCTTACATGCATGGTATAGACCAGTGTTTCCCAACCAGTGTGCCTCCAGCTGTTGCAAAACTACAACTCCCAGCATGCCCAGACAGCCTTTGGCTGTGCAGGCATGCTGGGAGTTGTAGTTTTGCAACAGCTGGAGGCACACTGGTTGGGAAACACTGGTCTAGACAATATTTTATTCGAATGCCATTATATCCAGTAGTTGACATATGTGTCCACCATGTAGATGAAGCCTGTTCTACGTCTGCAGATCAGGAGGCTCGTGTTACTGTACACGGTGAACTTCTCTATAAAAACCCTTCTCTATAAAAACCCTTTCATGTTCCAGATTTGTTCTTCCGCCCCCTGGTGCTACCGACTCTAAAACATAATCAGATCCCTGAACAATTAGCAAACCTTTTATAGTCCCTAATAAAATGCACAAACTCCAGCGGAGCGCAGGCGGCGTGTTAACTGGAGTTCCGCACTGTCGAACAACAGCAAAACTGTATTTTACAGCAAATAAAGGGATTTTTGCTATAATAAAGAGCTCTGCATTATAGCAAAAGGAGGATACAAGTGGTGATAAAGAAAGCAAACCTATGCCAGGCAGATTTTAAGCATCGTGGGAGGTTTTAATTTGCTAGTAATTTTCACAACACTGACTCCTTTCCTACATAGAACACTAGAATTAGAATATGAATAGGAACATATTAATTCCGGATGAGAAAAGTTAAGTTAAGCGTCACAATATGTTGGTATGTTTCAAGAGTAAATCTCCATTCCCCTGTTGTCCCTTGCTGTTCTACACAGGGGCTGATAACCTGTATTAAAAAGGAGTATTCCTGTGATTTACAGGGGATGATAACCTGTATTAAAGGGGTATTCCTTCTAGATTTTGTGTACAGTGGCAGTCTGCTCCACTGTTTCTATAACTAGCCCCAGTCTTGTAAGAAGAGGTAGTGCATAAGACAGAATGCTAACTATACAAATTTATTCCTCACCATGGTTGAGTGAAGGTTGTGCTTGCACAGTATAGGAAAAAGCGCTAAGCTATGCCCACTCCCGCAGTCTTGGCCACTAGAGAGGCTGGTGCTTTTTCCTATAGTGTGCACGCACGGCCACCGCTGCTGGATTGCAGGGTGGTCATAACCAATGGATATGAGCAGTGTATAATGTGGTGTAAAAATGAATGAAGCCAGCAAAGGAGACAATATGGACAATGACAATACATTAGTCAGTGCCTTGTATTAACTATGTCTACATGATAAATGCCATTTGCTGAAGCGAGACAATCCCTTTAATGTTTACAGTGATCGTCCCATATGAAAAGGGAATTTTTGGATCTAGTCCGTGCTGTTACCATGACGGATCATTTAGGTTTTAGTAGTATGACATGCCTCATGTACCATGATTATTCACCATTCTGTTTCCTAGATTTCACCTAGTGCATTGCAAAGCGGGTGAGATCCGTGGAGGATTTAAAATCAGCGTCAGAGCTCAAATTATGCTCTCTCTTTTGCGGGGCCATGGGACGGAGCGAAGGTTGCAGAAATCACACGGTGTGCTGTCCACATCTTTTGCGGCCCCGTTGAAATGAATGGGTCTGCACCCGTTCCGCAAAATGGTGGAACAGATGCAGACCTATTCATACGGTCGTGTGAATGAGCCCTTAAGCTGGATTTACAGGGGCCGACTGAGCAGCCGATTGTTGGGAGGGAAGCGTTTCTTCCCGACAGTCGGCTGCTTGTTCAGTGAAGGATCTCCTTCACAGTATAAGGCTACATGCACACGACCATTGGTGTTTTTTGCGGTCCGCAAACTGCGTTCTGTAATTTGCAGAACGGAATGCGGCCCATTATAGAAATGCCTATTCTTGTCCGCAAAACGGACCAGAATAGGGCATGCTCTATTTTTTTTGCGGGGGCACGGAACGGAGCAACGGATGCAGACAGCACACGGAGTGCTGTCTGCATCTTTTGCGGCCCCATTGAAGTGAATGGGTCCGCGCCCGAGCCGCATACGCAGACCACAACAACGGCCGTGTGCATGAGACCTAAGGATGAGGGATCACTATAGCAATCCCTCATCCTCATACAGAATCATTGTTCCTGGGCAGCAGATCGCTATTTAGACCGCACAATCTGCTGCTCAGAAGCCATGATTAGTGGTGCCTGCATGACTGACACCTGAGCGTTTGGCTCGTTCATCGGGTAATCGGTGGCACATTTACGTGAGCAGATTGTCAGGCGTGACTGTTTGTAGGAATGCCGCATTCTCGGGCCGTGTAAATGCACCTTTATTCACACGTCAGTGTTCTGGTCAGTGATTGGGAGTCAAAACTAGGAGTGGAGGCTACAGAGAGATAAGGTATAAGGGAAAGACCTGCACCTGGTTTTGGCTCACAATCACTGATGGAAATCAATGACCGAACACTGACTGCAGGAATAAGGCCTTAGCGGTATTACTGAGGGTTAGCCTAGTGATGAAAACCAAATTCATGTCCATTGAAAAGTTAGTTTTTCAGCATATTTTCTGCAGTAATTAATCACAGTTTAAAAGATCTCTGCTTGCTTTCATTCAATAAGAAATTCCAGTGCTTACTTCCAAAGGATAGGAATGTGGTAAAGCAAGTGTTATTTGAGCTCTGCCTTGTGATGAGCAGTGTGCATACGACTCACATGACAAGCGCTTTTATTCCCATATAGAAAACGAGAACGACTTACCCTTGGATGGAAAGCTATTGCTGTGACAAAATCTATATGCTGGAAACAACACAAGCACTCCCTCCTGGATATGTGCCATAGGCGGACTGTCTTATCCATCGATGAGGACAGTAAAAAGTAATTCTGTGGGGAGAATAGTGTCATTATTGTCAGGAGCCTAAACAGCATGTGTTCTCTTCTACAATAGAGACAGTGTCTAGTGAACTATCTGTTATAGGGGGATCATTAGCCGCGGAGGCTCGGCCGGGGCGCCAGCTGTAATTGTACCCATGTGATTTGTGCTCTTTCCTATAATTACGGAGCAGATCTACTTTTATGGACAAAGAATCACCGTTAAATACAGAACAGAAAAAGCAGCTTACGGCATATTGATTAAACGCTGTCCTGCTCAATATACCATGTGCTTTATGTTCAGCGGGGAGAGGATTGCTGCTCGCAAGATAAACCGGAGCACATTCTTTTGTTATACAGTGCAGTAAGCGGCTGGACAAGGCTACATCAGGGAAATGGGGCATGTGAGGTAGACCTCTGTGGATCAGTGACATTCTTGGTTACTAATTACACCAGTTTCCTAAATGTTAAAATTGTACTTGTCACAGGCTGTCCTCGTGTCCTCAGCCATAAAACTGTACCCACAGCATGCCCAGCGCTGGTACAAGAATCACCCTGGCACAATACACCATTGCATTTCCAAATGGCGGGTGTGCATTATGTCAGTTCAGATCAAGGGGTCCATTAGTACTGCCTTATTTCAGTGCAGATTATGCTCACTTTATACAGGGATTAAAACTTGCACAACCTTATCCTTATGGTAGTCGTATACGTACTTTGGACCAGGACAAATCGAGAAGATCAGCTGTGTGTCCCTTATATTTACAAAATGGCACCTGACGAAAAGGTGCATTTTTATCATCTTGATCCATATCATCTGCTCCGCTGTAAGCCTGCAACATGATTGCACATAATAAGTCTTCAAAACAGAAGCAGAAAACGCACATATTAACGTAAATGTGACGGCACAAACCATAATGTTCAGAGCTTCGACTGCAATTTGGCATCTAGTTTTAGAGAAATTATCTGTGCACAGTCTGACATGGGGGCATGCATTGGGTGGTAAAAAAGGGATGTGGCCTATTAGCCGACATTAAAGGGGTTGTCCCCATTTTCACCCATGCAGCCCCTCTGACATGCTCCGATGCTCTCCTTTGCCCTGCGCTGAATCACTCAGGGTCAAAGGCTTTTTCTGGAGATCCTGTGACATACCAGGGTCTCCATGGGTAAAGCTAGGCGGAGGCCAGCACAGTGAGTCCTATAACGTCACCGGCACTGATGGGCGTGCTTTAGTGCTGCCCTAGCCTGTAAAATATACAAACCAAAAGCCCTTGCCCTGCGCGATACAGCGCAGGGCAAGGGAGAGCATCAGAGCATGAAATGCTCGTATCAGAGGGGCAGACTGGTTGAAAATGGGGATATGTCCGGGTTCAGCTCTGAACACAGACAACCCCTTTAAGTGCCAAAGTTGTGCCATAATTCGGGCCTTTACTTTTTTCTAAAACTAATAGATAATAGACAAAACTGCACCAAACTGATCATCCAGCCAGAGCCACAGTGATAAATGAGGTGCAGATCTAAAGAAACTGTCTACGGGATTAGTAACTGTGCTCTACTGTGAAAGCTGCCTAAAAAGTAACGGTTAAAGGGTTTGGTCCATCTTGCACTTTGGTGACGTATCGCTAGGATATGCCACCAATGGCTGATAGTTGCGGGCTTCAGTGGTGGGCCCCGTACCTATCTCTACAAATGGGCCCTCACAGAGAAGGAGGGCGCGCAGCGCAAGAACTGCCTCCCTGTAATAATTTCTTTGGGAGTGCTGAAAATAGCCCCGCATCGGCTCGGCTAGTTTTAGAACTCCTACAGGGGTGAATGGAGAGGTGGCTGCGCTTGTAAGGTGCGCTTTCTATTCACTTCTACGAGAGTTCCAAATAAAAACCGAGTGCACTTACTCAGCTCTTTTCGGAACTCCCACAGAAGTGAATGGAGAGGTGCCTGCGCTTGTGAGGCGCGCTCTCTATTCACTTCTATGGGAGTTCCAGATAAAAACAGAGTGCACTTACTCAGCTCTTTTCGGAACTCCCACAGAAGTGAATGGAGAGGTGGCTGCGCTTGTGAGGCGCGCTCTCTATTCACTTCTATGCGAGTTCCAGATAAAAACCGAGTGCACTTACTCAGCTCTTTTCGGAACTCCCACAGAAGTGAATGGAGAGGTGGCTGCGCTTGTGAGGCGCGCTCTCTATTCACTTCTATGAGAGTTCCAGATAAAAACCGAGTGCACTTACTCAGCTCTTTTCCGAACTCCCACAGAAGTGAATGGAGAGCGCAGTACACTCTCGTTCACTTTGGGGGCCCCGTTCTAAAGATAGACGTGGGTCCCAGAGGTGGGACACACACCTATCAGACACTGGTAGCATATCCTAGCGATGTGCCACCAAAGTGAGACGGGCCAACCCCTGAATTCCAAAATATGGGTCAAAAACGTGATCTGCAGTTACTATACATACCGCATCTGTGTCAGATTTGGAAGAATTAAGACTTTCCTGAGATGGCGATGGAGAAACTCGCCCTAAGAAGTAAACAAGTGAAATAAATCACTAGGATGCAATTATGTCAATGAAATGATATATCCTGTGTGGTTTTCAGTGTACTCTATAGGAAGAGACCCAAGTGGAAGGGGACACAACACGTACATAAAGTCTATGCACAAATAGTTAACATATTAGAAAAGCAGAGGTCCGCATGTATTCCGGGAGCTTTTCCTCATGTCAACAAATTAAAATAACCCTCGAGTCACAAGCTTAGAAAATGAAATGCAAGCCAGTACCTACAAGGGAGGACTAGGCTACATATTCCACAGATCTTGCTCCTTGGCATTTTACATATTTTTTTTAGCTCAGCTCTATTGGGGAAGAGCCATTATCTGTGACTACAGTTTAGCTACAGTGCCTACAGGGAGTCCGAGAAAGTCTGAGCCACGCCTTCTCTCTGTTCATTGGTTTAGGCTGCAGCAGAGCAAACAGTCGCAGATCACAGCTCCACCCTAAAGGGGCGGAACTAAGAGCTAAGATCTGTGTGTAATCCACACCTGTAGGTAACGATGACTGTGGCTTTAACACGCAGAGTCCCAATATTACACCCATTCGCTGAGCAAGTTGATACATTCATTTTGTAGGAAAAAATTCAGAATAAGGGTCCATTCACACGTCCGCAATTCTGTTCCGCATTTTGCGGAACGGAATTGCGGACTCATTAATTTCAATGGGGAAAGACGATGTCCAGCCCGGGTCCGCAATTCCGGTTCCGCAATCGCGTTCCCGAAAAAAATAGAGCATGTCCTATTCTTGTCCGCAACTACGAACAAGAAAAGGCATTTTCTATGTAGTGCCGGCGATGTGCGGTCCGCAAATTGCGGAACGCACATCGCTGATGTCCGTGTTTTGCGGATCCGCAAAACACACATGGACGTGTGAATGGACCCTAACTTGTAATTTATACATTTATATTTCTGCTCATTCTGGGCTTTGGAGTCTGGGAGGCGGTGCTAACAGTGACTGACAGCCTGCCCTCTATGACTGTGTATACAGAGATAGCCGTCAGTCACTGATAGGACCGCCTTCTAGACGTCAGAGCCCAGAGTGAGCAGAATTGTTTACGGAATATTTTCCCATAAAACTATATACAGTATTAATCTGCTCAGCTCCTCCTGCGCTATAACATGCTGCCTGCAGCTCAGACACCGTGTTCAACCTGACAGGTCCCTTCCTTGCAGATTTATTTCATAATATACATTTACCACTTTTCTGATACAAAGCTCCAAATGCTCTGCATAAACAAAGCTCAATGATAAAATTCGGGCTGCCTTTGACCACCACTAGGGGAAGCATGGGAGCATGCTGTGAACTCAATGACAGTACATAGTTAGCGCCCCCTAGTGGAGGCTGCAGACAGCTTTCAGTATTTATCTCTAGGTCTACACAGGGTATTTGGAGCTTTATAGAAAAATTGGGCCCCGACTTTTATGAAGATAAACATAACTTACCTTCCGTGTTGTACTTGATCCTCATATTATTGAAATAATCAAAAGCGTTTTTGAGAACCCATATCCGCACAATATTATCTTGTCCGGCAGAGGCGAGTAACCTTCCACAGTGCGAAAACTTCATTGTCCAGACAGCGCCCTACAAAGAAATAACGGAAATAGTTAGACGGACACGCTTTACCAGCGAGGTGGTTCCATTCATTTTCAGTCCGGAAACATAAGGTTTACCATGTGTTCTCCACTCAAATCTTGCACAACCTTGATTTGCTCAAAGTCATAGGGACCCTTGAAGCCATGAGCAGCTTTAAACTTCACGGGCCTGGTGTACGGCATGCCCTCATCATCACTGGAGGATGGGTCATCTGGATCAGTGTGAAAAACTGAGGGCACAAGAGGAAGAATAAGATTACAAAGACACGTTCATGCAGATTTCTGTATCCATCAAGAGAGAGCGGAGCCTCTAGGTGTAACGGCAACGCCCTCGTGGCTCCTAAAGGCTCATTTGCATATAATAAAACATTATTCTCACCAATGCGGGCACATATTGACATGGGACCAACACAGATGCCCTCAGCTGTCAAATGCACATGTAACGGGTCCGCCAATGTCATAGATACGAATCCGCTGACAGATGCCCTTTAAACCACTGACTATGTTCACACTCACAAACATGAGAATGTGCTCACCTTCATCTCGGACGCTTTTCACTTTATTCACTGCTCGCTCACCATACTCCTCTGCCAGATGTTTTGCTCTTTTGACCTTTTTTCCTAAGAATTTTTTCAGCTGGGTGCTTTACAAACAGAAAAAAAATAAAGTAAAGTTACTTTTTTTTTTTTTAAATTGCTCGTTCACTCATTCTAAATATCCTGAAAGCAATCCACACAGGCAATTACAGACCAAGGCACTATAAAATGGCAGAGGACCCTGCCTGAAAATGTTATGTAAGTCGCCCTTCGTACCAATAATCATTATATGCGACCCTGGTCCATCTTAAAGTAGTAGCTGTGGCCGGCTATATTGTGCACCAGATGACTTCAGGGCATTGAGGTTTCGCCACAGTCAAGGCAGGAGCTGAAAGGCCTCTTTCACACGAGCGTGTCCGGATTAGGTCCGGATGCGTTCAGTGAAAACTGTGCGATTTCACAGACAAAGCCATTCAGTTTTGCCTGCGATTGCGTTCAGTTGTTCAGTTTTTTCCGCACGGGTGCAATGCGTTTTTCACGCGCGTGATAAAAAACAGGTTTACAAACAACATCTCCTAACAACCATCAGTGAAAAACGCAACGCACCCGTACTTGCTTGCGGATGCAATGCGATTTTCACGCAGCCCCATTCACTTCTATGGGGCCTGCGTTGCGTGAAAAACGCAGAATATAGAACATGCTGCGATTTTCACGCAACGCAGAAGTGATGCGTGAAAAACAACGCTCATGTACACAGACCCATTGAAATGAATGGGTCAGGATTCAGTGCGGGTGCAATGCGTTCACGTCACACATTGCACCCGCGCGGAAAACTCGCTCGTGTGAAAGAGGCCAAAAACGATTGAGCCTCCTCACAGAAAGCAAAAATCGCCACCGACGCAAGTGCCAAATGCTGCACCACAATCGCACTCCATAAAGTTAAACAAGAGCCGTCACTTCTCCTGACCAGTCCGTTTTAGTAAATACATGTATTCCTTAATGAAATAATTCAGGACCATCTTTTCTTATAACACCAAAGTTCCTCTGATATTCCTACTGGGAATGTATGAACTAAATTGGGTGCGTCCCTGCACTCTGACACTGTCCAGTCAGAGTGTATAGGGACAAGACTTTCTGACAAGGGGAATGGCAACAACCAGTGGTCAACCTAAGCATACATTTCAAGGATGAATAACAGAGGAATGGTACAATGCAAAGTTATGAGAAGAGATGTTCCAGAATTGGTATTTCATGGCGAACAGAGTTACTTACTGAAGGAGACATGTCAGGACAGCCGACAGATTCTCTTTAAAGCTTTTACTATTTTTTTTTCCCATATAGGCGAAATGTCCTACATACTGGACAGCGCAAAAAGCTAGGCTCATCAAGTGACGCTTGTATCCTAGTGCAGTCACCCGGTGGCCGGGGACGTCCGCTGCAGGACGGTTGTGCCGGGGGTACACTTGGCCGTGTGATGGAGCCACTGTTGCAGCGGACTTTGCTGTCTTCGCTGTTATAGGTTACATCAAAAAACGATGAATACCTTGCTGATAATGTACCACTTATGACCCTCATTCCACCTTCAAAATGGTATGATATTCACTGACGCCTCACACTTCTTATTGATGGCAGTGAAAGCATTTGAAGTAAGGGGGCGGCCGCCCCAGTCCACGGATGAACCAATGCATTAGTCACTCATAGAAGGTGCGTAGCACTAAGAGCAGCACAGAGTAAGGGTACGTTCACATGGCGTTCTTGGAGGAGGATTTTCCTGCAGTTTTTACAGCTAAAGTGGGTTCGAAAGGGATAGGGAATATAAAGGACTTCTACTTTTCTTCCTTGCTGGATCCACTTCTGACTTTGGCTGAAAACCCTCTTGAACCTACCCTAATACGAGACTATTAAAGTACGGCAATTTTCACAACCAAACGGTGCCTTGATTAGACGGTTTTGCCCATACACTTTAGAAAGTTGTTGGCCGACAGCTACTCCTCCCGACCCATCCCTGCAAACATGTCTTAGCCAAGCGTGCACGTGTCCTAAACAGGGAGAGGTGAACTTGCCACGGCCCGAGAACTCTGGCAGCGACTGCACTACTTTGGCCATGTTGACCACGAGCATGTCCAGTCCTGTTTTTCTCCTCGACATCTTTTGTGACACATACGTACACATTAAATGGTGGGCCAGTCCTGCAGAAACAGGTGGTTTTAGCCGACATTCATCTAATGTGTACGGACCCCTTAAAGGGGGGTTTTAACACTGATTTTATACTAATGGCCTATCCCACTAAAGTCAATGGGAGCACCGCTGCAGTTACAAGCTTTGCGGTTCCTGAGGACAAGTCTTCAATATATAAGACATAGACAACCCTCCACACGGTACGTGCCCCTAGAAATAATGTGCACGGAAAATGTAGCATAATAAAGCTAAAAACATAATTACGTTTTCTGCTTCAGTTTCCCTCCGTCTGTATCCGACTGATGGACTTGAAGCTTCTCTTCATCGTCAGACTGCGCAGCATCATTACTGAGAAAATAAATAGCATACTGTCAATTCCTTATTGAATATGTGAGAGCTAATGTAGGCCTCATCATCACAATAATTCAGTCGTCCTACGTCCAGCTTAAAGGGGTTGTCCTCTTTTTTTTATACTATTGACCTATCCTCAGGTTAGGTAATCAATATCAGATTAACAAGGTCCCGACGCCCGGTACCTCCTGATCAGCTGTTTGAAGAGACTGCAGTGCTCGTACAAGTGCTGCCTTCTCTTCACTGGTTACCTGCTCCCCGTTGCAACCACAGCGGTGATCGCGTGTAATTACACCTAAGCCGTCCCACTCACTTCAATGGGACGGTTCCTTCCTATTCAAGTGAACAGGAAGGAGCCGTCCTATTGAAGTGAATGGGGACAGAGCATTTATAACTACACCTGCTCAAAGCTGTGGTGCGACATCGAGCAGGCAAACAGTGAAGAGAAGGCAGCACTCGTACAAGCGCTGCGGTATCTCCAAACAGCTGATTGGGGGGGGGGGGGGTTACCAGGAGTCGGACCCCCACAGTTCTGATATTGATGACCTATCCTGAGGATGGGTCAACAGTATAAAAAAAGCAGACAACCCCTTTAATATACTGGATACCTTTAGCTGGACTGTTGCAGAATTATGAAAATATGAGATGTAAAAGATTTACAAAAGCATTGGTTCCTCTAGGTTTGTATTTCATGAAACTGCATATAGACCTAGAGATGCTCACATTACCATGTTTTTACTAGATACTACATCATATAGGAGTCAAATCTGCTTGAAACAGCATACAGTCTAGTAAAAAAAAAAAAAAAAGCAAGCCTCGAAGGATAAAAAGCATTTGCTTTCCCTGTGGTATCTCCTCTATTTTAGGATCATAGCGACAGAAGCCTTGATTATAGAATGGGCAAAATAGGCAGCTGCCCAAGCGCCAGCACCAAGTGGGAGCCTCGAGGGGAATCCGTCATTTGTGGAGGCCACTGATTAGCTGCAGCAAAGAGCAGCCAAAAATACATGTCATTTTCTAGAGGACCTACAGATGTCATAGAGGTGGTTCCCCAACTCTGGAACCCCCTCTATGGGCTGTAAATATTATAGTTAGACGTGCCCCCTGAAAACAACCGACGTCTCACCCATCCCAGTGTCCCTCACCCCTGACGAAGCCTTTGGCGAAACGCGTAGGGTAAGTGAGGGACACTGGGATGGGTGAGACGTCGGTGCACACTTTTTGAATGTTTATTTAAATGTATATCCGCGGTTATGGGTTTTGGTCTGTGACTACATGGCAGTTGGCCTTTATTCATTGCACATATCTGAGACTGTGGTATTAGTCTCCTTGCTTGGCGTCCTAAACCAAACCCCCTTTATATACAACTGTATGGCACATTAAATATTTATCTTTTTTATACATATTTATTACCATTGTTATTGTATGCACTTTCTTACAGTTTCCCATGCTGTCCCTCATTTTTTTTGTCCCACTGCAGCACTTTGACTCCTTTTAATACATGATGTATTGTCAATAAAGTTTTGCATTCTTGAATATATTTGGTCTCTTTGTATGTTCTTGACCAGGGTAAAAGCACACATTTTTGTAGGTTATTAAAATAAAGGTGTGCCCATTTTTTTAGGTCGTTTTTGTAGGCAAGTTGATATAAATCTAGCAGAGCCGTGAATGGGGAGATCTCCGGATCCATGTGAGGTATAGGGCTGGTTCTAGCTTTCTAATAAAGGTATTGTCATGTCCTATATGATGTCTGGTTTTAATTTTTTTATGTTGGTCATGGGATAACCCCTTTAAGGAATAGCACTTTATGTAGGCATTCCTGTAATGACCCGACATTTAGCAGTGGTGGACTTTGACTTTAAGAATAAGAGAAATAATGAATAAGTAAATTGGTTGGAGCAGCGCCCATTACATTACAGCCTCATACATTCATTTCTGTGACACGACAAGGAAGCTAACCATCTGGTAATTCAATTCCAAACTTGAGGTTAATCTCATGTTACACGTACGCATTACACTAAAATATAGCTTATTTGGAAATCAATAGATATTATTATAGCGCAGATCTTGCTGAGCGCTGCTTAGGACAGACTTGCAGCGGGAAAATAACTTTTATTTATTTGACAATGATGGGTTATGGGGAAATTTAATATGGCTGCGTAATGACCAATTTGTGCAAAAGATAGCTTTTCTTCTGTGGTGCGGGCCTGCAAAGGCAGCGAAAAACATGATAAAACAGAACTTGCAAATACAAGGATTGCATCTCAAAAATGTCACAAAAACATTGCTAACAGCAACGAGGCCAACTATACGGGCACCACAAATAACAGCTCATAAAAAGAGATTCGTTTACAGGATGTGCACCTATGTGGAGCCACCTCTACACGCCTCATATTTTAGTGGTTTCTGTGCTGATATCGACAATGTGGATTTCTAAATCAGTACCCGAGTATCTTTCCGTCCGGCTGCCTGGAGCCGGTGCTTAACCCTATCTTGCAGTGAAAGCAGCAAGATGAGGGTGGTCCTGCCGTACATATTGATGACCTATGGTCAGGATTAGGGATGAGCAAATCAACTGGTTCGCATAAAACTTCGTTTTAACACTATACGGAGTGGTACCGAACCCGAGTTCGGGAAATGTTTTTTTTTTTTTTACAGGATAAATAAATTTCTGAAGTTATTATGCGAAGTCTCGTGAGTCTTCGTGAAGTAATACCGTCGGCTCATCGGAGCCAATACATTCTAATAATGTACGGGCGCTCGCTCTGTACAGTATTGGAACGAAGTTTTAGGCAAAACGACGTCGGATGTTTCATCCGAAGTCGATTCGCTCATCACTAGTCAGGATAGGTCTTTAATATCTGATCAGCGGGGACCATCAGCTGTTTGAAGAGGAGGAGGAGGTGCTCCATGCGAGCGCCACAACCTGGTCATTACATGCACTTCATCTCCTGTGAAGCGGGGGTGCAGTGTAATACAAGTACTAGCACCATTCAAGTGAATGTAGTGAGTACTTGTTATTATACTGCACTTCCGAGACGAAGTGCGGCGTAATGAGCAGGAAGCGGTGCTGACATGGAGCACCTCCTCTTCAAACAGCTTATCAAGGGGGGGTGCCGGGTGTCAGACCCCCACTAATCAGATATTGAGGACCTATCCTGACGATAGGTGATCAATATATATGGCAGAACAACCGCTTTAAGTCCATTCAAATCAAAGCCTGTGCAATACAGGACAAGAGATGCCATTGGCTCTGCTATCCACGCTGGCCAAGAGACGACCGAACAGGGAGACCCCCACTAATTCCCTTGTAGGGACAATGAGATTGTTTTTTATAAACTGCACAGCCCCTTTAAGCCAAAAATGTCGGGGACTACACTTGTCCAATGAAGTCTTCTAAAGCCTTTCATCACTTGTCAGCAAGGCTCTACACAGCGTCTTGTGGATTTTCCAAGTGATTTCACCAAAGCTATCTATTAAGGAGAAACCAGGAGCCGCAAGTGGTTTGTGCTGGGAGAGAAGCATTGCACCATATATACGGGGCGGTATTACAGCGTCCCGTGGTTTTCTTCAATATCCGTATTCAGTCTAATAGCACTGAGCCTGTAATCAGAAGAGGGGTCATTGAAATAGAGAACATGCTTATCAGAGCCTGTAATGTGTCTCTAAAGATAAGCCCTTAGTCATAGTATACCATAAACTACAAAATCAGGAATGTTGTACGGCTTTGTATCGGAAATGATCAAAAACATCCAATCACAGTAGATAACATGATGCAATTAGCTTCCAATATAAAGCTGCAGCTAAAGATAAAGCCTGACTCTCCTAGAGGCTCCCTATTATCTCCTATGTGGAGGAAGGATCCTGCAGCACAGCGCACACTGATACGCACACGGGCCTTTTACACGCACTGATGATCTGTAACAATTGTTCCTGCAAACGTTCCCCGATGAATGCTGCATGCAAACATGCTCATAATCATCCAGCAAACAAACAAAACCCACAGGCGATTGCAGCTTTTATACAGAGGTGAAAGTATTCTGTTGTTGGCAGCACAATATGACAATATGGAATGGCATGTGCCCAAATAACCATTTACATGGATTTACTGTATAAATGGGGTTAAGTGAAAACTCAGCTGACATGCTATATCGATGACTGGCACTTATTTTTTGTACATACATCTTGTAGTAGACAGGGATACACGAGACATCTTTATAAGGGGAATGTGGCGCCTTCCTCGCCATCTGGGGCCCTGTAGTTTTCCTTTTCTCGGTCTGTAATCTCCACAAAAAACCTCCGGTACGCCAGCTGTTCTGAAACTACAACTCTCAGAATCCTCCTTTCACTTCTATGGGAGTTTCAAGAACAGTTGAGTAATTGTGCATGCTGGGAGTTGTAGTTTCACAAGAGCTGGAGTGCCGAAGGTTGCTAATCCCTGGTTCAGTATTAAATACTCGACAGGGAGAGGAGGGGAATGCTGCTGCAGAACTATATGCTGTGAGAGGGAAGGGGGAGCTGCAGGGGAAAACATGAGATTGGCGCAGAGCATTAAGCACTGTTCTTACTTGACTCCTGGGAGGGACCACCCGATTTAGGCCTTTTTCACACATCTGTTGTGTTTTGCGGATCCACGGAGCCGCGAATCCGCAAAACACGGACACACCGGCAATGTGCATTCCGCATTTTTGCGGACCGCACATTGCCCGAACTCCATAGAAAATGCCTCTTCTTGTCCGCAATTGCGGACAAGAATAGGACATGCTCTATTTTTTTTGCGGAGCCGCGGACCGGAAAATCGGCAGCGCGCTCCACAAAATCGGATGCGGAGAGCACAGTGTGTGCTCTCCGCATCGTTCCCGGCCCCATTCACAGTCAATGGGTCCGCATGTATTCCGCAAAATTGCGGAATACATGCGGACTTCATTCTGGATGTGTGAATAAGGCCTAAGGCTCCATTCACACGACCGTATGTTGTCTGCAAAAAAACGGATCCCTGTCCGCAAAAAAACGGATTGCATTCCGTTTTTTTGCTGATCCATAGACTTCAATAGGGCCATGTCCTGATTTTCACTAACAAGTATAGGACATGTTTCATTTTTTTTTGCTAAGCTGTGCAATGGAAGAAAAGTGAATGGGACAGCATCTAATCCGCAAAAAAACGGATCAGGTTTTTTTGCGGACAACATACGGTCGTGTGAATGGAGCCTAACAAGCATGGGGTGATAAAATGTACATGCCTATATTATAAAGTGATGTGTTATTGCTAGGATACGCCATCACTTTATGATCGGCGGGGGCCCAAGAGCTTGGATCGCCATCAATCCTGATAACAAGGAACCCAAGCTCTGGTTTAAAGCTGTAAAAGTCTTCCCTTGCAGAGCACTCAGGTTGCAGGGAACTGCAGTGCGGAACCATTACCTTTGGGCCGTAATGCAGAAGGGCAAAGGGCAAACAAGCAGTGCACCTTTTCATCTCAGGACCAGTAAGAGGTCCATGTGGTATGGACCAAATGATGGAACATTCAAAAGAACAAGAAACACCACAAATGGCCGCACCTCTATAAAATCATGAAGTTTATTTAAACACAAGACAAAAATTTCAATAAAAGATGGAAAATCCATATAGTTATCCCACTAATAGCATGGGCCAAAATTCCAGAATAAATAGCCTGTATAAAGGAGGAGTCCATGCAAATTGCTATATATTGCTATGCATAGCACAGCTTGGATGGAGCTTTGAGGAAGCCAGCTGCTATGCCGGCGATACGCGTGAGGGGCTTTTAGCGTGGACACATACTGACTACCGTGTTTCCACTGCCTGCTATTTTATAAGCATTTTTTATAAGAGGGAATTTTATCCAACATTCTATGGACTCCTCTTGTTTTTTCCAACATTTAACATATGGATTGATGTTATACAGGCTATTTATTCTGGAATTTTGGCCCATGCTATTGGTGGGATAATTATATGGATTTTTCATCTTTTATTGAAATTTTTGCCTTGTGTTGTGTTTAAATAAACTTCATGATTTTATAGAGGTGCGGCCATTTGTGGCGTTTCTTGTTCTTTGAATTAGCTGGTTTAGTGTATAACACTTCGGCCTGCACTCTTTATTTTATATGATCTGGTGTGCCCCCGTTATCTTTGGTGTACAAATGATGGAATATCCGAATAATACACCAGCTGCAAGACAGAAAATTACCAAAAATAGGCATCTTGGGCTACATTTCTGGCGGCACTATATTACAGAATATGCGGAATCAGGACTGAAGCTTTAATGGACATCTGTCAGCAGATTTGCACCTATGACACTGGCTGACCTGCTACATGTGCACTTGACAGCTGAAGACATCTGTGTTGGTCCCATGTTTATATGTGCCCGCAGTGCTGAGAAATATTGTGTTTTAATATATGCAAATGAGCCTTTAGGAGCAATGGGGGCGTTGCCATTACACCTAGAGGCTCTGCTCTCTCTGCAACTGATGTGCCCTCTCCACTGACAGGGCCAGGCGATGAAAAAGTAATCATGCCTGGCGCTGTCAAAGTGCTGAGACGTGGCAGTTGCAGAGAGCACAGAGTCTCTAGGTGTAATGGTAACGCCCCCGTTGCTCCTAGAGGCTCATTTACATATATTAAAACTTAATTTTTCTCAGTAATGCAGGCACGTATGGACATGGGACCAACACAGATACCTCCAGGTACAAATCTGCTGGCAATGCCCTATAACCCCTTCATGCCAGATGACGTACATGTACGTCATCAGGAGTGCGTTTAAAGATGGCGCCCGCTCCGGGCACCATAGCTGCGGCTTTCTATAGCAGACAGCCACGGCTAATGTCCGCAACCGGCAGCAATGCCGATCGCGAACATTTAACCCCCCAGATGCAGTGGTCAATCCTGACCACGGCATCTGAGTGCGCTGAAAACCGAAAGCTGGTTGTGCTCCGACTCCCCGTGTGGCAATAGGAGGAGCCGGAGCTTGTGTGCAGCAGCCCCTGTCATTCCTGAATGACAGAAGGCTGCTGCATAGTATTTCCTATGGAGCCCTTGCCTGTAATAGGGCTCCATAGGAAAGTAGTGAAATCATCATAGGTTCCAATGCAAGTGCATTGTAGTCTATGATAATAGCAATCAGATGATTGATTGCTATAAAACTAAAAACATAAAAATTCTAAATCAACCCCCTTTTCCCAAAATAAAAACTAAAAATATTAAAAAATACACATCATGGGTGTTGCAATATGCGAAAACACCCATAGTATAAACATATATTCCCCATACAGCAAACAGCAAAACGGAAAAAAGCGTCCAAATGGCCAATTTGCCGTTTTTGGTCACTTCATTTTCTACAAAAAAATTAAATAAAAAGTGATCAAAAGTCATACACACCCCAAAATGGTATCAATGAAAAGTTCAGATCGCCCCGCAAAAAATGAGCCCCCAAACATTTCCATACACATAATTACAAAAAAGTTATAGGGGTCAAAATATGGTGACAAAAAAAAACAAAAAAAAACACTGATTTTTTTTTCCACTTTATAATTTTTTTTTATCACTTTCAAAAGGCAAGAAAAACTATACATATAAGGCATCGCCAGATTCGAACTGACCTGTAGAATAAAAGTAACTGGTCAGTTTTATCGCACATCAAATGTCATTAATAAAAAAACTGCAAAACTGTGGTGGAATTGCTGTTTTTTTTTTTTTTGCACAATTTCACCCCATTTGGAATTTTTTTCCTCCCACTACATCATATGCAATATTAAATGGTGGCGTTGGAAAGTACAATTTGTACCGCAAAAAACAAGCCCTCATATGGCTATGTGAACAGACAAATAAAAAAGTTCTGGCTCTGGGAAGGCAGGGAGCACAAAACGAAAAAAATAAATAAATAAAAAAAAGGGTAAATGATGAAATTATGGGTGCCTGCTACCACCACTTGGAGCTTGTGGAAAATAATTATTTCATTGAAAGGGAGGCGTATATAAATTGTATGCCGCAAGTTGCATTTAGAGCAGGGATCCAGAATTTGACACTATCATTTGGCTGTGTAGAGGGAAGCAGTACCGATATATAGCAGCACAGACAGTAACTGACGCTGCGAAGACCCTTACCTGACATACTCCTTTGTCCTTCTCATGATATGCAGGGTCAGTGGATTAATACCTGTTGGCAGCTTCTCCTCTGCCAAACTCAGAGGGATTTCTTCTCCAGTGTCAAGATTTTTTATCATAACGCTGGCCAAAATCTCCTGCAATGATGTACAGCCATAATCAATCCATTAAATGTAAGGATAAATTCATTATGCAAAGAAACAACCTTGAAAGCACGTGGAAAAGATGTGTCAAATGAATCAGGTTAGCTAAGGTTACATGGCGAACGCCCTCTTCTTTACTTGTATAATAGACTGAAATCAGATCGCCATCTGTACGGTAAAAGTGACAGCACCTGTCACTTTACTGTCTGACCGGGAACCCTGATCAGCACCTTTCACTTTACTGTCTGACCAGGAACCCTGACCAGCACCTGTCACTTTACTGTCTGACCGGGAACCCTGACCAGCACCTTTCACTTTACTGTCTGACCGGGAACCCTGATCAGCACCTGTCACTTTACTGTCTGACCAGGAACCCTGACCAGCACCTGTCACGTTACTGTCTGACCGGGAACCCTGACCAGCACCTGTCCCTTTACTGTCTGACCAGGAACCCTGACCAGCACCTGTCACTTTACTGTCTGATCAGCACCTGTCACTTTACTGTCTGACCAGGAACCCTGACCAGCACCTGTCACGTTACTGTCTGACCGGGAACCCTGACCAGCACCTGTCACTTTACTGTCTGACCGGGAACCCTGACCAGCACCGGTCATTTTACTGTCTGACCGGGAACCCTGACCAGCACCTGTCACTTTACTGTCTGACCGGGAACCCTGATCAGCACCTGTCACTTTACTGTCTGACCGGGAACCCTGACCAGCACCTGTCACGTTACTGTCTGACCGGGAACCCTGACCAGCACCTGTCACTTTACTGTCTGACCGGGAACCCTGACCAGCACCTGTCAATCCTGAATTGTGAAACACTGTATTATCCAGCAGCTGGCTGTTGTAGACGGACCCATTAAGTTTTTCAAGGAATGACAAAGAAATAAATAGCTCAAACCTTCAGTGTAGTGAAAGAAAATAATTTGGTAAAACCAACATCTGGAAACAAAAATATCAAGGGCTATCAGATATCAGATTTACTAATGGTGTTGTACTTTGCGGTGCCCAATATGAATCACAGTTTTAGTTCGTTATTCTGGTGCATGGACCTTTGTAAATTTGGCGTATCGTAAATTTGTCCATGCGCCAGAATTTTTTCTGTGCACCTAAACTTGGTGTGCCAAAAACTGTCTAGCCTAAACTTACGCCATCTATAAGTTGACGTACTTTCACTTAAAAAATGCTCCAAAATTCTGGGCCATTTTAGGAGCATGGAGGTGTATTGAGACCACGCACCTTTATTGCAAAAGCACGCCCTTTACAGTGAAGCCAGAAGAAATTAACACTTATTTTTATGCAAATTAGCTATTGGAGCACCATGAAGTGCGCTTATGCTCTTTGAGCACCACTCCAGAGATCCTTATGAACATGCCCCCCTCCCCTTGCAGTAGACATGAGTCCAACACTAATCTCTTGCACCTGCACAATGGTTTCTAGCACGGCGCATGCACACCATGTCTTCTGCTGCTTGCTGAGCAGTGAAGATTAGTGCGCACGCGCTGGTGACATCACTAAGCCCAGAAGTGGAGGTGCCATCATCTTCATCTGCAGTCACCTCCACTTCCAGGTTCAGTGACGTCACCAGCGCCTGCACACAAATCATCTTCGCTCCTCGGCAAGCAGCAGAAGATGTGGTGCGTACGCTCCATGCTAGCGAGCCAGTATGTAGACATGAGAGAACAGAGAGACTCAAGTCTAGCGCTGTCAATCTAAGGGGAGGAGGACGTGTTTATAAGGATGGAGGCATCAGTATAGAGCACCAGGGGTGTCGCTGGAGCGGTGCTCAAAACGCATAAGCCTGCCTCCTGGTGCTCCAGTAGCTAATTTGCACAAACATACAATTGTTAATTTTTCCTGAATGCTGGCACTGACAATCAAAGGAAAGGTATCGATTTACTCAGCTGCTTCATAAAACCTAGCAGGTTATATGCCTGATTGTATTAATCCTGGTGACAGAGCCTCTTTAAATACATCATTTGTGTCACCCACAAACTAAGACTGCTGCACTCTGTTCACTTGGGGGGTCCAGTGGAGAGAGAAGCTGGTCCTAGACATGGAACCCACACCTATATAACATTAGTGGCGTAGCGCTAGGATAGGCCGAGATGCGAGTACGGTGCTCGGCCATCTCTGGTGCTCCCAAAGAAATAAATGGAGAGACGACGCGGATTACAACTAGCTGCTCCGTCCATTTCTGGAAGCCACCAATCTAACAGTTAACCCCCTAAAATCCATAGACATGATGCTTCAGTGTGAGAAAAACTGGCAATTAACCCTTGTGTTCTCGCTGCCAATTTTGCATACAGAATCCAACATTCATACAAAACAGTGACTACCACTGAGTATAAATGTAAATTCATATACGTAATTCACACTGACCAATGCAGTAAAACACAAGAGCAGCCAAAAGAATTAGGACCAATAGACCTAATAAAAAAAAAAAAACGGAAATGCAATGTCAATTCATATCCTAGACTAAAGGAGAATACACATTACCTCATCTGTAAGCTCTCTTCCTGAGTTAGACCGGGGCCTCTGGGGACCAGAGCTCTCTGTCGGTGAGCTGGACAGCTGGCCATCTGCTGTCTTTCCATTTTCCTAAAAATATAAAATAAAATAATAATATATATATATTTTAAAGTTCACAAAAAAGATATTACTCTAATATGTAACTGTTTTAGAACAATCAATGCCTGGTGAATGCAGGGCCATGTACTGACCTTTTATTTTAGGACTAGTGTGAACAGTGGTACCTTGTGTTAGTCCTAAGGAAATCCTATTTAAAGGGGTTGTATGGGATTACAAAAACGTGGCTGCTCGCTTCCAA